>JAOVYX010014855.1:0-30348 GCA_035668315.1 Drosera spatulata | reverse complement strand
GAACATCATATGGCTGCTTGGGGATAAATGGCAAGGTCGGAAAACGAAGAAAACACTTCTCTGTAATCATCACTTCCCGCTGTAAATTATTTTCAGTCTTCTCTTTGTCTTCCTCTGGAAGGCACTGAACTCTTCCTCTTATACCAGTGATATAGCCGTCGGGACCTCCATGGACACAAAAGGTATCGACCTGAATTGCTGGCGTTTTCTCATCAATGGTGTAAATTCCCTGTACTGGAACAGGCTTTGATTAGAGCAGGCTCAGGTTGTCAAATGTCAGCATGAAGGAGCCTTTAAAAGAATCAAAGGCACGGATCTCCGAATTCAGGTCACGCTTGTAAGAACACGCTTGGAATTCATGATGGAAAATTAAATATCAACTCTGAATGAGTTACATAAAAGAACACATAATGGAAGCACAGCATAACATATGGTTCTATCCACAGATCAAATTCGAAGGTCAACAAAGAGCTTCACCATTTACCTGTGTGCAATGGCAGTCCTCCTGCCCCTGACCAGAAAATCCGCGTTTGAGGGATGCAACTTCAAACCATCTTCCAGCATATCTGACTGGATCAAAGTCTTTAGCTGTCATGCCTCTCATCATCATCATGCTGCTTCCTGTGCCAGATCTTGCGTCAAAAGGAAGAAATACCTGGATAGCCGGGGCATCCGCAAGTTGACACAGACTATTCTGTTCATATAATTCTGCTGCGTAAACTTGCTGAGAAAAAAAAGATGCTAATCAGAGGATGAAACTCGACGCTACTATACTCTGAAATAATGGACTTACAAGAATCTCTAACCAGGTTCTCTGGAGAGAGTAACACGCATGAAGCACTGAATCCTGATAAGATGTGCCTCAACAAAGACTTGTTTGGTGTCTGATTCTCTTGGAAGGAGCATCTTAATAGCACAGTCATGTGCTTCCTCCTACAAAGAAGAGAGAACCATATTTTGAGATCAAGCTCCCAAATAGCATCTGGGCAAAGACGAATAATCTTCCATATTGAAAGCACAAGCAACTAGGATAGAACTGTTACGATGTAGGGGAGAGTCCAAAGGGAGAACCAGCACCCAACCGGGCTTGAGTAGGATATACATGTGAATTAGATTCAACTTTTAACCCAAAAACTTAAGCTGATTGATTATGAATGATCCACATATATATTATATTCCCTCCGTCCAAAAAAAATTACAACCGGTTGATTTGACATCATAATTTATATGTATTATTTTTTTGTTGTAAAGATTAATTTGTTCTTTGACTTATGTGAGTGGAGAAGTGAGAAAAATAAAATGAGGAGAAAATAATGAGATAGATTGATATGATATACAGAAAATAGTAATAGTAAGCATGTTTTCATATTTTTGTTGGAAAAAAATTTCTAAATACAATAAGTGGAGACACTCGTGATCTTCAACATTCCCGGTTTAGAATTCTCAAGTAAACTATCTTCTCAGTTAATCTTACTTTATACTCCCTTCGTTACATATTATATAGAACACTTGTCTAATTGCATCGTCCCAAAATATATACAACATACTTCATTTAATAACCTTTTCACATAAAAAAATCAAAACAATCATCGTTGTCATAATACACCCACTATCTCCTCCCACATTTCTCCAATAAACCCCACCAACACTAAAAAAAATTCTTTCTTTATCAAATTCCACACAAACTAGTACAAAAATTAGAACTGCATTCACTCGAGTACCACAAGACGGAACCCTAATCGATTTCACCGAACACCTTGCTGCGAAATCGAACATGAACCGCGAAATTGACAAGTGAAGAGAAGTGAGCAGTAACAAGGAGTGAAGGATACAACCTTGGAGTCGGAGGCGACGGAGAAGAAAAAGCACGAGATGATGCTGAAATGGAGCGCGTTTGATGCAGTGACGTTGAAACTATCTGCATTTCTTGCTTTTCTCCTCCTCCTTCTCCTGCTTCTTCTTCTTCAAGCCACCGTCGGGTTTGAATCGAAGTCCCAGCAGGAGTGGGAACAAGACACCACTGAACCACAGCCCACCCTTTCCCCTTTGTCTGCTGATAATGATCAGCACCTTTTCGGCGCAAATTAGATACACTGTATCCGTCTCATCCCATCCCATTTAACAAAGCCGAATACGTGTGTTAAACTTTTTCAGGATCTTATAAAAAAAAAAGATATATTTTTAATGATAGTGGAATATAAATATGATTTTGAATAGAAAATGAGAAAGGAGGAGTAGGATGTGATGGGTGTATTGTATTAAATGCTGATTTGTTTTGATATTTTTTCAATAAAAAATTATTAAATATGATATATTTGTTATATTTTATGACAATCCGAATAAAAAAATATGATCTATAATATGAGACGTATGGAGTATAAATCGAGATAGTAATTTTTTAGTCCCTCCATCGCATAATATAACGAACGGTTTGACACGACACGTGAATTTATATGTATGTTGAAATTTTGTGGGATTTGATGAAGAAAAAATATCTTTTTAGTGATAGTGAAGTGTAAATAAATAAGGTTTATGAGAGAGAATGAGAGAGAAGAAGGAAGAAGGTGATGGATGTACTGTTACAGATAGTGATTTATTTTGATATTTTATATGAAAACGTTATTAAATATGACATGTTGGTTATATCCTGGGATAACTTGAATAGAAAAATGTCATCTATAATATAAGACGGAGGGAGTAATACAATTAACTCATATAACGTCATACACTGCTACTGTTACCCCGTAAGATTCTCCTAACCATCAGACTTATCTTTTGGGATTGGATTTTTTCTTAAGCTTTGGCCCTAACAACTAGTTACATCTTCCGTCCTAAATTAGTTACATCACATGTACACATAGACAAAAAAGTTCTTTGAGCTACAAATCGTCAATAAAGCGATAAAAAATGTTTTTTTTCTCAAATTTATCATGAAATATTAAAGATAATTCAACTTATCTACTATAATTTTGGGCCAACAAAAGTTTCGAAATATATCATTCCATATTAAAAGACAACGGATCAAATACATAATGAATAATATGATTATTGCGTAACATTTCAATCTTTTTGGGATCAAGAAAATAACAATAACAAAAAATAACGAATGAAAATACATAATGAATAATATAATTATTACGTGACGTTTCAACCTCAATGAGATCAAGGAAATAGTACATTAAAAAAAAAAAAAAGACAACTCTGATTTTAAAGTTTTTTGTGGTCTCGTCGACCTTTAAATTTTTTATTGCAAGAACTAGCAAGTTGACTGCCATCAGCTTATACCACAATGATAACAGGATCATATCGGCACAGTTGCTCGTAGCCTGAAATCCGTGACGCATCAATGCCATTATACTGAGCATTGAGCGTAGCTCATCTAAAACTGACCACTACTCTAAAAGAAGGCTCTCGGAGTTTCACGGTGTACCGAGCCAAGGAGAAGCCTCCAGCTTGAGAGATGGGGTCGCAATCGCAACTTGAGAGCCACTCCGCAGATCAACCAACAACATAAATCATCACACGAGGACATTATCTACACCGAGGAGAAACAAGAGAGCAACTACAGCAAGCAATTTACAGGAACTTGCATTAAATGACATTATAAGCAAGTTTAATGAATCAAAGCAGACAATTGTTCATGATTCCTCTGGTGAGGATATCAAAGAACAGATTACTATCTCTGTTGCTTTCACGAAATTCTCTTGGGGCCACCTTTTCGTTTGAGGAAGGTATTAGGTGCACCGGAGTGTCCACCCTTTCTTGACATTTGATTAATGAAGAAAAAATTAATCATAATCAATGAAATATACAGGTAATTTTGACATCCAATTAGAAATCAAGATAGTGTCCAGGATGTATATCTTCCGGATGTACTATGAATTCCCCTTCCTCTGGAGAGGACGTGCTTGGTTCAGGTTTCTTGACCGAGATGAATGCAACGTTAGTTTTGGTTGCTGATTTCGCTTTCAATAAAGATGAGCTTTTGAAATACGGGCTCGAGTTGCTGCTTTCAACCTTGCAACTCTTCCTGGACGGTGCGACGGTCCCTGAGGAACTCAACAGAGTTGCAAATGGATCGATTTTTTGCTTCTTGTGCTGGGTGGGATCTTCTTCGACACTATGATCTGTATCTGTCACACTAGAGTCCAGTTCCTCAACTGTAGGTATAAGCCATGCATAAACAAACGATTCAGACAATAGAGCACAGGCAACCGAAAAAAAAAAAAAAAAACATGGAAGTACTAAATTGATACTAACAGTGGAAAAAATGATCACGAGACTGACCTCCGAGAAAAGCTTTCACTCTGTGATACCGCACAGGTGCTGTTCCAGGAGGGCCGCCAAGATCCTGATGTTCATCACTGAAGCTGCACTTTGTGTTCTTTTCGACTAGAACAAACTTATCTGTTTCCCATGCACACTCTAGGGTTACGATTTCATCCATTGATGGATAGTAATCCCTGAAGACCTGCATTGTTATCAATGGGAGGAAAGCCAGTTACAATGGTTCCTACGAAACAATGACGAGAAAGAAATGAGAGAGAAAATAAAACATAGCAGCCGAGTTCGACGAACCTCTACTCCATCCTGGGTAATCTTTAATGATTGCTTCTTTTGAGAGATGGAAGAGACTTCATTGTACACCGTTACCACATCAACCAGTATCTGTATAACAGAGATACAGCAAATGGTCTCAGAGAAGGTACCCTCTGAGTCTTCCTGCTTCAGAGGTCAACGACATCTCTTACTAATGTGACCGTTCACCACTACCAATTTTAAGTTTTAGTTTGAGAATTACATACTTGATAATACCAAGGTCTATACTTACAATTAACTTTTACATATACCTGTCATGCGGTCGCACTATCTAAAAAATAACCCTAGAGAAGAAAAGTACAACGAGCCATTGCAATAGACAAGGACCCCTATCAATCTTTCTAGTTAACATCTAGCCACTCACAAAGTTCTTGCACGACAAATTGAAAAATAACAATGAAGTGTTCGTTGTACTGAACAATAGAGTACATCACAGCTCACTAGGATGAAATAGCATACCTGCTGAACCAACACTCTTAGGCACGCAATCAAAGCTAGAATTGCCAGAGAGAACCCCATAAAAAATGACCGAGCCAGCAAAGTAGCTATCTCACTATAGGAAACTTAAGGAAAACAAACAAATATTACCCAAATCATAGGATAGATCATGCCAAAAATCCTTAACATATTGCCTAGATACACTCCATGGGTAAAATGAAATATAACAGCGGGTCTTTTCACGCTAGTTATGGTCCTTAGCTAGTAAACTCACAATATGAAATATAACCAGTATACAACCAAATACAAAGGATACATTGCTGACTTCATCATAGGTTCAACCATCTGCGAGAACACCATAAGATAGTTAATATGATCAGTCAAGATATAACTCTCAATCATGCTTTTACATGGATAAAGAGCACCTATGTTCTACCTCAATTCTAACAATCCTTGATTATTGATTCAATTGAATACAGCAAAAACAGATGATGTGATTGGCATCTTATATGTTCAGACTCTAAGCTACCAACAATTAGGCCAGAAGCACAAACGAGAGAATAAAAGCATCAGTAAATGAAAAACCTGCACACCTGTGACAGTAAGCGTGCGGCTCCTACAAGCAGCTCCATGAAACTATACTTGCCCGCCTCAAGATTCCTTTTTTTCAAACTGCCAAAGGGAAATTACTGATATTAGTAAATATATGGAAGAATCGGAGAGAAGTAACAAACCATGCGGCGTCTCCCTTCCTCTTCCATCCTAAATATCTAAACCGAGTAGCAAGATCAGACCCGATTACTTACATAGGCATAGCACATACGTAAAAATAAGCACAGACCACCTAACTTCTACCACGAACCACAAGACAGTAAAGCAATCTAAACTTCCCTGCAGATTCAGATGATTACTGAATCTCAATATCTTCTGAAGCTTTCTTATTCTTACAAGTTAACTGGCTGACATGCCAGAGAACACGTAAACGAATTACTCCATAGGGAGAAATTTTTTTACCTTTCCAGAAGGGCCAACTTTTGTGCAGTTTTCCTCTCGGTGATAACATTAAAGCCTGATTCTAAAGGATCCTCGATATGAATCGACAAAAACAGCTTCAGATCTCTTCTTACCTATTACCAAATGCAATCATCAAAAGTAAGCAACATGAATAACATGATGAGTTACACGAATTATGAAGCAGTACATGACAAAGTAAAAGCATGATGCTGTGACAACCCATTCAAGAAGAGCACCCACCTTTAAAAGGTATTTATATTATAAACTTCGTCGGTGCTGGTTCTTGCTTTTATAAACCATCCTCTCGAGAACTCCAAATTCTACTTGTAGCTGGTAGAGGGAAGACTTGAGTCTGTCCTCCACAACTTTCATCTGGGTCGTCATATGCAGCAATCAATGAATCTCAGAGACACTGGAATTATTACCAAACCAATATTATCATTCAGTGATTCCAATCATCGCTAAAATCCAAAGATACACGAAGATGGAACAACAACGACAACAAATCAAACCTTTATCCCATCAAGTGGGGTCGGCTACATGAATACGACGGCGCCATTCCAATCTGTCACAAAGATACACGAAGAAGATTGTCACAAAAAACTACTTGATTTAGCTGAGGACTATATACCACAATGTCACAGATTAGACAGATTTCATAAATACTATGCATTAACTACTGCAACGGGCAACCGATAACAATCCACAGTAAAAATTAAAACAAGAAGCACGACGATCCAAATCAGAAGGCATAACAATAATCACTAGATCCATAACAAGCGTACCAAATACTATGAAATAAAAGTTAAAAATTTCTTACAGGCTAGAAGGTCACTAAAACAAGTACTTTCATCCGAACAGGGGAACACTTAACCCTAATCAGCTCAAACAATCTCGCAGCATCCATCACCACCAGAAAACCACAATCGAAAATCCAAAACAAAACCTCGCTGATGAGAAAGTTAACCCTAGCGAATTCCAATAAACATAAACACAAACAGATTCGACGAGTCGATGAGAAACGAAAACTATGAAACAAATTTCGAACCTCGATTTCTGCACAAAAAAGACGACGACGAAATGGACGTGTTGTCGGCGGGGATTCCCGATTCCGGCGATAGATCAACGGCGAGGGCTTGGCTTAGGAGCCGAAAAGAGAACCATCAGGCTCCAATCTCCATGAATTTATATTGGGCCAAGAGGGCTTTTTATTTGGGCCCGCAGCCCATGTGTATTATTCCAAACCCAACAGCCCAATAAAAGCAATAATCTCAAAAGAAAAAATTTAAAAAAAAATGGAGACAAAAGAACAGAAGAGGACGTAGCGAGATGAAGATGACGTTTTGAAAAGAGGAATTCAAACGTTGTCAAAATACAACGGCTAACTTTTCTTCCCTTTCTCGCTCATCGAATCAGCGACGCCATTGAAGAATCAATCAAAACCTCAAAGAATCACAAATTCGCCGCTGAACATTCGCCGGTGAGTCCCAATTTCACTTCAGATCTCACCATTCTAGGGTTTCACTTCACCTCCTATTCAGATTTGGTCTCTGCTTTCTAGGGTTTCAATTTCAAGGCGAATTCGGGCTCCTAAATAATGGGTACTGAGATGGTGGAGAAGCCAATGATTCCGATCCCGATCCCACAGCCTCCACGGCGGCCCAGGGTAAGGGAGGTGAGCTCGAGATTCATGTCATCATTGACGACCCCGTCATCTTCGTGTGATTTGATTGCTGGGTCTTCGAGGTGCACGCCATCAAAGCCTGTGCCGATGACCCCGGCGGGGAAGGAGTCAAGGAGTCAGCTGCCACGGTCGAGATCCGTGCAGAGGGAGAGGAGTAGGGACGGGGAGATTGATGAGAGGAGGGATGAAGTGAGTGTGAGGAGGTCTGATGGGTCGATTGGGATGCGGCATGAGGGGAATGTAAGGGAGGTGAGGTCGCGGTTCTTGTCCTCGGTGGTCCCGTCTCCATCGGTGTCGTCTTCCATTTGTGGTGATGTTCATGGAAAGGGTATGGCTGTGACGCCTATGCCGAAGGAGTTTCAGTTGAGGATGCAACAGGGGCGGTTGAGATCGGTGCAGAAGCCACGGCAGCGGGATACAGAAGGTGATGAGAACAGGCCGGAGATGAATGTTAGGGGATGGGATTGGTCGATTGGGATGCAGGTGAAGCCGCGGTCTGCTGTGAAGTTGTTCAAAGACAGTGGGGATGCCAAGGAGGAGAAACTGAGGGTTGATACACCGGCGCCATATTTGGATGTGAAGTACAGGAGGTCGAATTCGACTGGGATGGAAGGCAGTGTTGCAGCGAGGGTATTGCAGTATAATGGAACACCGCTACCTGGTAGGGGATTCGGTCTAGCAGGCAAGGTTAGTATCAGGGCTTGTTCGCCCAAAGCAGCCCCGGTTGAGAGATGCAGTGTTGGTATGGAAGCAGGAGCTAATGCTGGTGCTGCTCTTGGTGAGATTGCGGGAGTGGAAAGTCATGATCGAAGAGGATTCTTGCCTGGGCAGTCAGACAACCCACATTTACAAAAGTCAGCGACGCCAGATGGGAGAACTTGGAAGTCTAATAGTGGTGACTCTCTGAAGATTTCAACTCCGTCATGTGCCCGGTCTCTTGATTTTCCTTTCACTCGGCAAGAACAATCCCTACTCCATGCTGTTGAGTCCGACCAGAAATCTTCATCTCTTTCCTTCAAGTCAAGCTTAGATTTTGGGAAGTCAGGCAGTGCTTGCTTGCCGCCAGTTCCCCATGGGTCAAAGATGGGGATTGATATAAAGAGAAAGAAGGGTTCCAACAATCAGGAACCCATGCTCCAGCTTCGGTTGCTTCATAACCGTTATCTTCAATGGAGATACGCAAATGCGAGGGCTGAGGTGGCCATGATGGTGCAGAAGGGAGAAATTGAGGTTAGTGATTGTTTATTAGTCTAGTGTTTTCAGCTATAACTTCAGTACGTTCGTCTATGTGATCGACTAGTTAAGTCATGCTTTTGAGTATTGTAAATCGTTTTTGCCACCGATACACTTGCCACCCGGGGATCAGTCTAGGAAGAGAGTTGAACGGAGTTGGCATTGACCGGAGTTTGGCAAGCATTCTTGACCCTCCTCTGAACTTTTTCTAACAAAGTTGACAGGAGATTTATGTTTCCTTTTATAGAAATTACTTTACTCTGTCGGACCAAGGATCTGTGAATTGCGAGATTCTGTGAAGATGAAGCGTGCTGAAGTTGAAACTCTTCGGCGATTGAAGACTTTGTCAACGATTCTTGATGCTCAGGTAAGTACTACTTGTGGCACTGATCCTTAGACTTCTTGTAGCGTCTTCATTGCATCTACTTATATTCCTGACCCATTTCATCTGTTTGCTTACTCAGATGCCTCATCTGGATGAATGGTCTTATATGGAAGGAGACTATTCGTCTTCTTTGCTGGGAGCAATTGAAGCATTATTAAATGCCTCATCTCAACTTCCCCTTGATGGGACCGTTAAAGTAATGTAGTAGGATTGTCTAATTTTCCTGTTGTCTGAAACTTTTGTTTTCTTTACCACCCGAGCCATCATATTTTGGGAATTCATCCTTTTGTATATGGGATTTAATGCAGTGTGACGCACAAGAGATGACAGAAGTGATGAACTTGGCTGTCGAGGCTTTGCAATTGACCTTCCAGCAAGTTCAGAGCTTTATACAACAGGTAAAATGCTTAGATTTCGAGGTAAACCACAAATGACCATTTCTGGGCAGTTATGGTAGCTTGGAGACGGAAATTATGCCATTGCGCCTTGGACCTGTAAAAGAATCAGGGGACTCTAACCGAATGAACTTGTTTTACGGGGTAGGCAGCAAGTGAGAGCTAGAAGCAACGAGCTTTCGTCTCATAACTCATGTAATATTTCTCTACGGAATTAAAAGAACCATACTTTCCTGCAGGCTGAACAAGTAAATTCACGGGTCTCAAAACTTGCGAGAGTATATGTCAGCGAAAGAGCTTCAGTGGACGAATGTGGAGAGCTTTTGCAAGACACATTCGGATTACAGGTTGCTCCTGGACACCATTGCTCTTGCCTTTCCTCCTTTATTTCTAAGCTGAAGAGTCTTGAAAAATACAATACCTTGAATTCTTTCATCCTGGATATTGCAACAATATAGCTTTCATGATTTTAAATGTCGATTCTGATTTCCAATTTCTTAAATTCTTGCTGGACTATTCATATTGACGAACTTCACTTGTTTACATATTACTTTCTTAATGTCTAATGCAGTTGGTCATTGTGCTTGCAAATGTTTGACTTTCACTTGCAGATTGAAGAGTGCAGCCTTAAAGGTCTGCTAATGCAAGTCCATGCATCTGGAGTTGCTAATACTAAGAAGAACGACAATAATCATCACGATATCGCAAAATAGTTATTCTGGTTACAAATGTTTTGCTTGATTGGACTATGGTTCTGTGATTACAGCTCGAGTGACTGAACAGCTCTTCTGGGAAGACAAGAAACTTCTGCCTCGCAGGATTATAGTTACTTCTCTCGATGATGCTCTTGTGTATCGAAGTTCGATGTTATACTGGAGATACGAGGACAATGCAGTCTTGGATCATGAAATTCAATCCTGTGTGGAGAATCGGTGATACTCTTATAAAATTGTAAAGCACTATAGTTTGACATGTATCAGGATTCAGAACGCATCAAGCATGTCAAGGATGAGATGCATGATCATTGGTGCAGTTTAAGGTCTGGCTGGTTTATATATGGTTACCTGAGTCGTTCTTTGCTGCTCGGCTGCACGGCTTTGCTGGAGATGCAAAATTCGACTTGAGCAGCAACGTCCCTTTACCTGAGAGATCAGGCATACTGCTAGTCGAAGTCAATAGCGAACCAATCTGTACATTCATGAGGATAGTAAAAGAACATGAAATTAAGAAGAATTACAGAATCGATCTGAAAACAACACAGGGAGTATGAAATTTATAACATTCATTCTCTGTACAAACGGTTCTTTCGCAATGAATGTGATTATTGATTGATTCGAAAAACAAAAGAAGTGTGGTGCAGAACATTAGCAAAGGACACTAAACTTATGAACCCGGTGAAGAAGCAACGACAGGCCTAAACTCGATCCCTTCGACGATTAGGCCCCCTTTCCAGTTGCCAACCTTCGTCTCCAGCAAGGAAACCTCGACTTCCCCATCATCTTCCTCATTGGACGAGAACTCCCCTAACTTTTGTTCCAACCACCCGTCTGATCTCCGTTTGGGCCACTTCTCATCTCCTCCTTCAGCTGGTCTTGATGGCACGAGCCCAAAACGGCCAAGCCTCCCGCGCCGATGAACTAATTGTAATCTTTCTAGTGGACCTTGATTTGGTCCCAATAGAACCTCTATGGTATTCCTTTTGCCTCCAGCAGTTACCACCGTTGCCTCCGCTGTATGAAATCCATAGGATTCTTCTATCATCTTGAAGACAAGGTAGATGGCATAGTTTGTCCCAGGTGACAACAGGGATGTGTGCATCTTCCCAACGATCTCGAGCCAGCAGACGGAGATCAGCTCGGCCACTTCCGAAAAACTGAAATATACATGCATACGGAGATTAATAGAATGGCGTGAGCTCGCTAAATGAGATCAAATGTTTTAAGAGACTGACCTTGACTCCGGCAAGGAAGACCATTTCCAGTATCGCGGTGTGTCACTCCACACAATATGAAGATCTCTTGCAGCAATCATGTAGCACTTCTTCCCAGTTTCCTTATCAAGCCTAAATGCCTGCAATAGAACACCGTGAATTCTTAATAAACATGCGCCTTACGCTAACAGATGTGCATGTCATGTGAAAACGCGAATGTTCAATATCATCATCATGAGAAAAACTTTTCAAAAACTCACTCTCTTTCAACAACGGCTACACAAATATTCATCTTCATATCCATTTGCTAGGGAAGAAGTACTAGTACTACTTTTTTTCTAATCATGTCGCAAATCAACCCACCTATGCTTTGTTCCTATACGAATTAAATTCTAATCCATAAAAAAAAAATTAATCCTGGATTAAACGATAAGATCAAAGAACTCAAAAGACTAATCCTACATCATGCATATTCAGATTTGCAATGTTTTTATCTCGACAAACTCTCTTATATTGTGTGGTAATTTTATATTCATATCGTGTCCTAATTTTATTAGGATAATTTGATCACCTAAGTTAATTCAATCGGACCTCAAACGAATTCATTTCATAAAGTCACGTCAGAAACTCCAGAAACTCCACGAAACACAAATGCTTATCGCTGACAAGAAAATTACCTTTCTACCCCCGTCGACGATTAGCGGCCGCTCCACGAGTCGACGATACAACTCCTTCTTCGAATCCACCACCATCGTCCCTCCTTCTTCGCACCGCGCCAGTATCGCCTCGTAATCGGCCGGCAGGAACCGGATCCAAACCGGATCCGAATCCGCCGCCGACTTGAATATCCTCGACACCGTCGCCAGACGACACGCGTCCCGCCACGACGTGAACGAGATCACGACCGCGATGCATCCCTCCGGCAAAACAGTGAAATCCGCGCCACAGAGGATTCCGTCGCCGGTTGTTTTCGCCGCCGTGGTTTGTTGTTGTTTGTCGTTTCCGGTTCTCTTTGACATTTTCTTTGTTGTGAAAAACAAATGAGAAATGTTTTGTGTTGTGTGGTGTTGTGTGGATGTTTTATAGCGAGAGAGGGATCGAAGGCTTAGCGGTTAAGCTTCTGTGTGGTGTCTCTTGGTGGTGTCAAAAGGCAAACCCATAAAAGGGATGTGCAGATTCGAATCGCAACAAAAAGGGGACAAAGTGCTGTTCAGCCTTGGTTCTGGACAAGTGATAATCTGGGCAGCGGTGCGTTTATGTTATGTTACATGGAAGAAGGTTTGAGAATTGAGATAGATTTCTTGACTCATACGTTGAAGAGGTATAGAAGAACCAAAAACTTTATTCCAGTTATTTAATTAGTACTGTTCTAATTGTATGTTACATGGGGTATTGTTCTAATACGTCCATCTCACAATAAATACAATTATTTGTCTTGATAATTTATGAATTTAAATTTTGACTGATATGATAATATGATCTAACATTATTTTATAAATATTTAGAATAAAACACCATAATATAAAATGAGTTTTAAAACGATAATGATTATATGACGATTAATATTGTTAGATAATGTAAAAATAAATTCATCCAAATATAGGAAAAATAGTGATTTGGGTGTCACAATCTTTTGTGTGTGTGACTTGCTATTAACATCACAATTTGCCGCGTCCACCCAATAAGATTTGGGAGTCCCTTTCAAACACCCAATAAGAAACGACAACTTCTTATTGTCAACAATCAATGCTGATTTTGTTATTCCCAGCATTCCCCGTTGACAAAAATTCATGTGCAAACAACAGAAAAAACATGATCGCCATGTTGATCAGATTTTATGAGATAACAATAAAAATACAATCAAATGGTAATCATTTTTTAGAATTGACTTTAATCAGAACCAGTGATAATGAGTGTTATAGGCTAGGATAACATTTGATGCTAAACATTTAAGTTTTCATTGGACAGCATTTGTCAACCAAAAAGGTTAGCCATGACTTCATCTTTCCCTTTCTCTCAACAAACTTAAATTAGACTTGACTCGGACAAACAATTAATCGCTAAGTATAGTTTACCTAGCTTACTAACATAGGGAAAAGACTTAATTATGAAGAAATGTCATCGCATGATTAGTATTCCAATAAATACAATTGCGACGGTAGGTACTCCACATGTCGCTCGGTCGCCATGTCTACTGATCTATCCTTTTCTTAGGATGAAGTGATAAACTCAGATTAGATCATGTTCTCTTTTCATTTAACCCTTCCCTAGTTTAAGTCCTACCTACCTCTCCCCTGTATAAGTTCTCGCGATTGTCCTTATGGGATATACCATCAACGTAAGTTAGATACGGGTTTAAAAGGAATCCGGGCGAGGGGTAAAAACTATGCATCAAAATTTAGGTCATAATTGTTATGAACGAATCTATTAATTGCAAACACAAACAATAACAAATACGCCAAATAAGTAAGATAAAAAGTGAAAACCCTTACGGAAAAACTCATGGACGGTCACTAACGACGAAGAATCCACTAGTCAAATGAGGAAATACAAAAGGAGCAATACGAATAACAAAAACTCGTAACAAATAATTAAACACCCTCATTCTAATATGTTTAAGGTGTTTAAGTATTTATAAAACACCGTACGTAATTGCTCTCTTCCTATCCTTATCCTCTTGCTTCTACTTTCCTCTTTCTTTCTCCGCTCTGCCACACCACACCACCGAGCTCTCCTTTCTCCTCTTATACCAAGAACAACACGGACGAAACACGGAGCAAATCCGCGCAAAAGCCACGGATACGGAAAGGATCAACACGCAGAGAAGAACGCGGACACATTGAAGGTCCACGCGGGAATGATTTGAGGCATACTTTTCAATAATAATTTACATTCATTTAATTTACGGCACATAACAAAACAGATCAACTAAGGAGACTTGTAAAATGCCCGATACAACTTGTGTCATTTCCTCCTGGACTTGGAATCCAAACAACTACAATAAGAAAGAAGATATCGAAGTGTATGACTACGTTTTGCCACAGTACAGGAGTAACAATCTGCTTGATAAGCAGGAACTAAACATTTCAATTCATGCAAAAGACAGAGAATGTATGAAACCAAAACTTCAGCATTGTGGTGGCCTGCTGACCTGACCTTACCTGAAAGACGGATATGGGGGAAGGCGAGGCTCTTGCAACTAGGGAAAAAAATGCAAGAGAAACTCATTGTCACAGTCAGCATGTAAGAGGAATCACATCACAGAGCCCAAGGCTCTGAACTAGATGGATAATCCTCAATCCTGTCAATGGGGTAGATTTACACTTTACAACGAAGCCAGATCATGAACTTTGTACAGGCCACGCATTGACTTAGTTCAATAGAGCCGTATTTATGTTACCCAAATGGAAAGCCGACAAGAATTTAAGAACCAAATTACATCTCGAGTCCATAAAACAATGACAGCGGGTCAAGGTTCTCCTAAAAAATACTTCGGCAAGCAGCAGATCCAAAGTGGTGTCCTATATTTCACAAGGCCAGTAAAGCCATTGCACAAGGTGTCATGGAGTACTACTGCTGTACAGTTATGGTATTGTTCTCACTATAAACGAAAACAGAATGTAAAATCTACAGCTTTAGCAATTTGATAGCTAAAAGATGACACCTTTGACATAAAAATGAACTTACAGTTGAAGCAGTCACTTTTTTCTTCCTGCATAGCATAAGCCTCAAGTCCACCTTAGAGTGAAGACATGATACATCGATGACCAGATGACGAACTGGGTTCAATTCAATCTGGAATCAAACACCAAAGATACAGATAAGCACCAAGAAACAAAAAAAAAAAAAAAAAAAAAAAAAAAAAAAAAAAAAAAAAAAAAAAAAAAAAAAGAGAGAGAGAGAGAGAGAGAAAAAAGAAGGAAATTACTATTTTATCAAACTAAACACAGGAACTTGTTACATGGTCTAATGGAGAACAGACGAGCCAAAATGCATATTTCCCCCCCAAAAAAGAGGTTATCGTCAGTCAAAGATAAACGAACACGTTGCGTTGTATAGTTCAAGCTTCTGTCGCGTCAGGTTTAGGGTTTTGAAACATGTATAGTTCAAAGCTGCAGTCACCCTAAAGCTTGGGGTGGATTTTGAAGAAGAAAAGGAAATATGTCATGTCAAGGTATCTTTAACTAGTAGTATTAAGCATCTGTTTGTCATTGAAATCCTTCACACCATGCACCGATTTGACAGCTTCTCTATATTCGCTTGATGGGAATTGGCTTATTGTATTCTTGTCGTTATGCTGACAACATCTCAGACAAACAGAATGATTATCTGGTTGAGCTAAATACACACAGACGCACATACAGATAGAGCATATAAATTTCTGCCAATGACTCACCCATGGAAAACGACGTTACCAAATCGTGCAACTAATGCCGGCTTGATCTCTTCTGTTTGGTCCTTCATTTCATTTTTCACATGTTGGGAAGAAGAAACAAGATCACCATACACAGTTTCTGCCAGAAAAACCCAAGGGCTATCTATGTTGCATTCCCTTGCATTGGTACTCTCTGCGAAGACATGAATGTAAAAGAAATCATATAAAACATCAGCAACAAGAACCGGGCGACTTTCAACAACAGAAAGTTCATCAGACAAAAGACAACCTTGGTCTTCACCCTTGGCAACCATTGTTAACAGTTTGTCTCCTGTTCTCCGCTCAACAGATTCAAGAGAGACATCTTCGAGATAGAAAGAGGAAGGCAATCGATCATCACATGCCAAAGGAACTGCAAGCCATCTGGATTTTGAGTAGTCTGCATAGACGATATTCAGGCCCGGTGAGTTCTGTTTGTCTTTCCTTTTGTCAGTACCGGATGCAAATCTGCCTGAATGAAATTTTTTCTTCACCTGAGGATTTAACGTCGTTGGAGCAGGAGTTGGCATCCCTTCGTCTTTGGATAGCCGCTTATGAGGAGGAATGTAAGCCATATAGAAGATCAGCAGCACCTTTTACCAAATAGTAGCATGTCTGAAGGAAGACATGCAGATGAACGGGACACAATGCGTGAGCATGCTGATTGGCAATAGAAATAATGCAGCGACAGCAGTCAGTTACCTTGATTTCCTAATGCCTGGTCAAGGGATGAACGTATACTATCCAAAGTGGATCAAGTATGACTCAACACATCAGGACTTGACTAACTATAAGCACTTCTTACAAAAACGATCAGCGCATCAGGACTTGACTTATGTATTACCGCAGCTAACACTTCATCTGTGTTGTTAGTCTTTTTATTCGTTTTTGCGTGTTTTAAAATGCCCGATCACAACAATAAACCCCAAAAGAAAATCTCATTTCTATTAAAAATGAACAGAAATGGGAGAAATAAGAAAAAATGGGGTATAGGGAAGCACCTGAGTGAAGCGCTCGCCTCGGCAGCCGCCGGCGCTGAGCGAAGCCTCGGTGGACCGCAAGTTTGCGTCGACGGTGTGTCTGAGATCGTCGTGGTCTGGCTTGGATTGTGTTGAGTCCTCGTTCGCCGAGTACTGGCGGAAATATGATGATTTTCACAATTTGTTTGCCTCGATGTTTCCGGCACGAGTGAAGTTTTGTACCCTTTGATAACAAATAAATTAGGATCATCAATGAAACGAATTGATTTGATTATCGTAATTGATAAAGGAGAACTAATAGTACCCTAACATATCTAAAGATGATGCACCAATTTGGGTTGACCATGCATAACGTATAGAAGTCTACAAACCATCAACACAAAACATCTGGTGCTTTGTCACTAGCACAAACTTTATTACGTAACAATATCTTTATACCAAGGCAGAATGGCAAAATTAGGCAAGAAAAGTTACAGAACACCGGCCAGAAAAATCATAGCGAACAATTTTAATCCGTTAATCAAAGAAATGAAAACAAAAATATAATCAAACCAAACAGAGCCTATAATCATCCTGAATAAGTTAAAGAAAATCTTGACTATTGAAATTAACCTATAATCTCAAAATCCAACTTTATGAACAAGTGTTAAATCCTAAAAACATAAATAAAATTTCCTAATGATTCCCGTTTTGTGTCCCGTTATGTTTCCCGTTGATGCCCATCTCAGTCTTGACTGCAGTTTCATCGTCCGATACGAATCTGCTCCAGTGCCAATGAGCCTTCCAGACTTGGGTCATATCTTCGATCAGAATCCCTTTTGTCTCCGGCAAAAAGAAGAAAACGAACAATGAATTCGCAAAGTCCGTCACTTCTATGACCGCGAACCATTTTGGCAGGTCCGTCACTATGCCGCTTACTCCAAACTTGACCCCAATGCACGCAGTGATGATGATTGTTCAGTTAGTGTACATGAAAGTGGTCATATATATAGTACAATTGCAATATCAGGTAAAACCAAGAACCGATGAGCATTTGAGTGCCTCCTTCGAGGAAGAGGGCACGACGACCCCATTTGTCTACGCCATAGATTGAAACAAATGTGGCCAGCATATTAACGATACCGGTGATGACGGCAGACATGAGCGAGGCATTGTTGCCAAATCCAATAGTCTTAAACAGAACGGGCGCATAGAACATGATGGAATTGATCCTTGTTAATCGCTGCAAGGACGGAAGGAGGAACGCCATGACAGCTTGAGGTCGATGGTTGCGCTGTGTTACGAACGATTCCGTTAATTGTAAACACAAATAATAACGAGTACGTAAAAATAAATGAGACAAAGATTTTCACGTGGAAATTCTTGGGGGAAAAATCACGGACTGTCGCCGACGATGAAGAATCCTCTAATCAAATGAAGAAATATAAAAAGAATAATACGAGTAACAAGAACTCGTAATAAATAATTAAACACCCTTATTCTAATTTGTTTAATGTGTTTGTGTGTTTATAAAACAAACACCCTCACTTCTCCTCCCTCCTCCCTCCTTCTACTTTCCCCTTTCCTTTCTGCCTTCTCCTCTATTCCACCGCTGCTTTACTTCTGTTCTCCTTCCTCTCCTTCTCTATTTCTTACACACATCAAAATGAACGATTCACACGGAACAAACACGGACAAGTCACGCGGACATCTTACGGATACCACACGCGAAGTCACGCGGGGAGAAGAAGAACGCAGACACCCCGTAATGAAAAGGCCACACAAAGAAGACGATTTGAGACACTCCATTTCAGCAAATTTCCACCTTGACTCAAATCATCATCATTGTCGTCGATCAACCTTCACCTAGGCTTCAAATGAGCTTAACTGTCATTCACTCCTAAGAGTTTCAAGCAATAACGAAACTTCGAAATAGGGACAGGTTTCGTCAACATATCTGCTGGATTATCTGCAGTAGCAATTTTGATCGTCTTGACATCTTTAACGTCCCGTACAAAATAATACCGGATGTCAATATGCTTGTTCCTCTTATTATGCATTTGATCACGGATCAAGTGAATGGCTGATGAACTGTCACAGTAAACCACTGTGCTATCTTGCTTCAGACCTAAGTCAAAAGCCAAATTCCTCAGCCAAATCGCCTCCTTCACAGCTGATGCAACAGCCATGAACTCTAACTTTGTAGTACTCAAAGCTACTATATCCTACAAAGTTACCTTCCAAGAAACTGGCCAACCACAGAAAGTGAATATATACCCTGTAAGTGTCCTCTGACGATCCCGATCTTCAGCATAGTCTGAATTTGAGAATCTTTCAGCATTATTGCTGGCTCCACGTCGTCTTGCATCGTAGACAAGACTTAATCCCGATGAACCCTTAAGATATGTAAGGATCCATTTCACATCCTGCCAATGATCTTTACCGGGTCTGCCTATATAACGACTGACTACTGACATTTTTTGTGACAAATTGGGTCGAGTGCATACCATAGCGTACATCAGGGATCCAACTGCACTCGCATACGACACTGAGGCCATACTTCTCACCTCGTCCTCAGTCTTCAATGAGAGCTTTAAGGATAGCTTGAAGTGCGCTACCAAGGGAGTAGAAACGGGTTTGCCATCTTTCATGTCAAATCGATCTAAAACCTTCTCAATGCACTTTTTTTGACTCAAGGTCAAGACTCCACGCTTCCTATCCCGCTCGATCTCCATGAAAGATGCCTGCCTCTACTGAGTTGCGCCTTCAGCCTATCAATAGTCCCCTTGCCTCTACCAGCGATCAACATATCATCTACATAGAGCAAAAGATATACCTGACTCCTATCAGGTTGTTGCTGATGATACACATACTGATCGTACGGATTTCGTGTATATCCAATGCTTGTCATAAAGGTGTCAAATCTGTGATACCATTGTCGGGGCAACTGGTTCAATGCGTACAATGATTTTTTCAGAAGACAGACTCGGTCTTCTATTCCTGATAATGAAAAACCCTCTGACTGGCGCATATAGATCTCCTCTTCTAGCTCACCGTGTAAGAATATCGTCTTCACATCCATGTGCTCAAGTTCAAGATCGAACTTAATAACCAAAGTTAAAAGCATTCTAATAGAAGTGTGTCTAACTACAGGAGAAAATAGCTTAGTGTAGTCAACTCCTTCTTTCTAAGTGAAACCCTTAACCACCAATCTGGCCTTGAATCTCACATCGTCGCTATCGTCTGTTTCCTTCTTTTTGAACATCCATTTGCATCTTACGGTGCGCTTCCCTTTTGGCAAGTGAACTAGTGTCCAAGTGTTATTCTTGTGAAGAGACTCTAGTTCCTCTTCCGAACTAGCGACAGTCTCTCTGAATGACAAAGCCTCATTTTCAACTGTCTCGTTAACAATGTGTGCATATGTCACCAAATCTAAATAGCCATATCGAATTGGGGGTCTAATTTCACGTCGTTCCTTGTCATGGCTAAGTTGATACTGCTGTAGAGTGGGTTCCACTTGGATTGGATCTGATATTAGTGGTTCCTGATTGGTCATGTCTGCTCCATCTGCTGCTGAATGCTCCCTTGTTGTCCAATTTTCTTGGCTAACATTGGCTCCTCGTCAAATACGACATCTCTACTGATGATGATTTCAGGTAATGATGGATCAATGGAGTATAATCTGTATCCCTTCATACCTGATTGATATCCAAGAAAGATGGCCTTCTTGGCCCTAGGTTGCAACTTCCCTTCGCTAACATGATAGTATACAGGACAACCGAAAACACGAAGGTTGGAATAATCAGCGGGCTTATCAGACCAAGCCTCATAAGATGTTTTCATCGATAATGCTGAGGAGGGTGATCTGTTTATCAGATAACAGGCCGTCATAACTGTTTCAGTCCAAAATCTCTCCTTCAACCCGGCTCCAATCATCATACTCCGAGCCCGCTCCATGAGGGTCCGGTTCATGCGTTCTGCTACCCCATTCTGCTGGGGTGTGTAAGTGACAGTGCGATGCCTCACAATGCCTTTGTCCTTACAGAACTTCATAAATTGCTTGTTCACAAATTCCATCCCGTTGTCGGTTCGAAGTCTCTTGATCTGCCTGTCGGTTTGTGTCTTAATCAACTTCAACCATTCCTTGAATGTTACGAATACCTCTGATTTCTCTTTGAAGAAATATATCCAGACATAACGGGAGTAATCATCGATGAAGATCAAAAAATACTTTTTACCTTTCATCGAAGCATGCGGAGATGACCCCCACAAATCTGAGTGAATGTAGTCGATTGTCCTCTTCGTTCTGTGCATCGCACCTCCAAACGACACTCTCTTCTGCTTGTTGAGAACACAGCCCTCGCAGAACCCGAGCTTCTGTGTTTTCAATCCTCCAAGAAAGCCTGCTGAAATCAGAACATTCATCAATCGATTGGTACTAGGATCGAGATCGGGAATGATTGTTTTACATGTTGATATGTGATGTGGGGTATTTGGGGTTGAAATGAAGTAGAATACGCATCCTCATAATATATATATCCTCTCCGAAAATAAATGAGAACGACCTCTAAACGATTAATAAAAAGGAAACGGGGATATGAAGTATAGTTACACTACCTATGAGAACTAATGAAAAAACGAACGAATAAGAAATATCGCATCCTTGAGTTGATAAGGTTGACATTGAAGTCCCTTATTGGATCCGTTGGATTGTTGGTCGTTTTCCCTGAAATTATTGAGAAGGTCGAACATGACGTCCCTTCTTTGATTCATTGCGTTCAGTTGTTGCTTACTTGAATAGCCTTGGTGGCTTGGGTTTGAGTCATTGTACTCCAATGTTATCCTCTAAGTCATCGTCACTGGTGAGAACTAGTTAGAAAACGATGGGTATCCCCCATCCTCTTCGCATGCATGCAGCGACTTCGACGTCGTTGTGA
The DNA here is from genome assembly GCA_035668315.1 of Drosera spatulata. Taxonomy (NCBI): domain Eukaryota; kingdom Viridiplantae; phylum Streptophyta; class Magnoliopsida; order Caryophyllales; family Droseraceae; genus Drosera; species Drosera spatulata. The sequence goes on along the minus strand of JAOVYX010014855.1, from coordinate 8,360 downwards.
CGGGACCACGGGTTTTTCTTTGCAGGGAGGTCTAAATTATCTCAATGGTGGCATACGATGTCTCATCGAATGTGCACAAGAGGTGCAAGACGACACACAGAGTAGGCAGGTGCGTATAAACAGAATGTATTGGGTAGCTCGGCTGACGATTGACATTTTATCTCTATATTTGAAGTTGACGTTTTTTAGTCGAGTTATGAACCCTAAATAAATGTAAAAAAAAGAAATGACTCTTAAAAGCAATACGAAGGCATATAAACAATGTGAAACAATACTATTTGATATGACGCCCATATTTTTTTATCATATATAAAAAAATTTTGGGGACTTTCGACGGTCGACATAGCCGTTAGCGGAAGTTCCCTGTTATTGGGATTCATACACCTAAGTTTGCTGAGTTTCGTTAGTTCACGGTTATGTTTTTCAATTAGGTCCGTGATGGAATAACGCCTATGTATCTTCCAGCGCGAAAATCCGAGGACGTTATAAAGACAGAGAAGCAGTCCGCTCTCGGAGGTTGGTCCATGACACTGAAAAACAAAATCACCAACACTACAGGGAGGTGAATTCTTGAACTAGTAGGACGGTAAAAAGCCTATACGCCATCCCAATTTAAGACGCATTGTCAATCTCAAGAAGCGAGAAAGCAGCGAAACATTGACGTTAGAATTAATTGAATGCATCGGCAAGTACCCATTCGAGGAGAGATCGGAGAAACAGAACATAGGATCTTGTGGCAGGGTTTTTCATGCATGTATGATGTATCGGTGCCGCATTCATTGTATCCATGTATATATATGTATGTATCTATTGTACTCTCTGTTTGTCTTCTTTTTAATCTCTCTCTTTGGTTTGCTCTTCTTGGTGAAAGCGTGGCAGCAGACACGGGCTTCTGCTGCGCTGAGTGGTGCTCATGTAACGTTGTACTAGTATTTAGTATTTATTTCGTATCAACTTAATTATCATATTTTTTTTAATTTTAAAATAAATATAATATTTTTTTTCTTTATTTGATGGTTCGTAATAAATTTATATTAATATAATCAAATTATCTCATATTTTAATCTGTTTACTCCTCCTCTCTCATTCTCTCTTAAATCTCATTTACATCCAACTATCTCTAAAAAATTATTCTTTTTTCAACAAATTTCATATAATCAACACGCACATAAAATCTTATATCGGATCAAACCATTGCATTTCAATTAGGACGGAGGTAATAGGAGTATTAAATTACTCCATCTGTCCCATATTATAAATCATATTTTACTATTCGTGTCGTCCCAAAATATAACAAACATATCATATTTAATAACTTTTTTAAGTAAAAAAATATCAAATAAATCACAATCTGTTACAGTATGCTCATCACCTTTTTTCTTCTTCTCTCTCATTCTTTTTTCTAAATCCCACCTCCACCTCACTATTATTAAAATTTTTTTTTCATCAAATCTCATAAAAAACAACATAAATATAAATACTTGTGTCGAATCAAAGCATATATTATATTTTAGAACGAAGATATTAATATTTAACTGTATGCTTCTCAGGTAAGAAGTACGAACTCGAGTATTTTTTTTATGAATTTAGTATCAGTGAATCTATAGTGAAATTTGTCTCGTCACGTTTTATATTTGACTTGGTGCGCAAGCAGCGGAAGTTTGACAAAGGCTTCACGTTTGTCACATGCTAGCTGCTGCTATTTTCCGGGGGATTCACACTGTTGCTTTGGTTCTTTCTCTGATTCTCTCATTTTTGTGGAAAGTAGATTAAATCATGCGATGACTCGAAAGTCAAAACTCTTGGAAGAACCAATTTCATGATGCTTAGACTCTGTACGAATATTTAACTATAGGAGTTCTATGTGACAACTCACATGATCTAAACATTATTGTTCACGTTCGTAGCTAAATTTGATGAATGAAATGAAATTGGGAGGTGTATTAAGAAAGACAACATTTATCACACACTATTTGGTAAGGTGACAGAATAGTGATGCGGGGGGGTCTAATCAATCGTCGCCGTCCATTCACTGTTCAAAGATATCCCTATTTTTGAGCACTGAGGTGCAATTTGGACCTTTGGGAGGCAACTGATCCTATTCACCAATATGTGCATATGTTCATCTCCAGCTTCTTCTGTGCGAGCTCCACTGTTTTTTCCCTTTTCGTCACACTTGCTGAAACAATCTCGTTGAATTCTGGTCGGTATCACAAAAGGGTCAAACACGAGAATCAAACATGTTAGAAGGTGCGAAATCAATCAATTGGTGCCGGAGTTGCCACAATTGCTTTAGGGGAAGCCCTTGTCGGTATGGGAAACATCTTAACTCTTTGATTTAAGGAAATCAACTCTTTAACGATCTGTTAAGTGAAGTTGTCTCACCGATAAATCGTTCCTCCTTTAACTATGTGAGGTTAAAGGCTTAACGTCTGATGTCATCGAAAAATAACCTTTTTACATAAAAATAAGAATAAAATCTACTTATATCATTATGTTTTATAGAAATATCGAAATTAAATGAGTATTTTTTTTCTTTTTAAGTTTTTACGAATCTAAATGCTTATAAGTGATGTAACAATTCAAGTCTCCCATTATCCAATCTATGCGTGGTAGATGAGATCCAGTGCACCCTACGTTCCAAAAGATCCAGCCGAGCAAGGAACGTAAAGTAGAGTGCAGGACAAGCATCTGGTTTATTGAAAGTCTCCAACGTTGAACACCGAAAAGTAAATCATCTTTCCCTTATTGGTAATTTCAAATCAATCAAATCAACCAAACGAGGACGACGACGACCACCACCGCGAAGAAGACAAGTTAGTTGCCTTTCTCCACACAACACACCGTTTGACATAAATGAGCACTGGCCCCGACAAGAACCTACTACGCACTGCGTCTACTCTTGTCTACATCTCCCCATCTCCCCATCACTCCATCACTCCATCACTCCATCGCTCCATCACTCTCTTTTTTTCTCTGCCACCGTCAGAAACAATTGCTAGTGGCAGTACTATCATTAAATGAAAAAGCTGTTTGTGTTTTTCCTCTCTCTCTTCTCTGCCTGATCTTCTGTCCTTGTCAACATCCTACAGTTATGGTCATTGAATTTTGATTTAGATTCAACACAAATGTTCTTAGAAATTAATGATGATAAAAGTTTATGTCGACAATTCTATCAGATGTATTATACATACTCGAGACGAAAGGGTTACATTCTTGAGCTTGATACTGCATCGAACGGTAGCATGCAATAATACTAGCAGCAGTAGTAATAATAGGTACCAAAATTTGTCTATCGTTTTCGCCTTCTAAAAAAGAATGGAGTGTTCACCACACTTGATGTGCTGTTGCACACAGTGCATTGTGCATCTCTAGCCCACCCCCTGCTCCTCACCCCGGACTACCACTGGATACCACAGTCTACAGCTACACTCCCTCTCTCTTCATTCCCCCCAACACACACAGTCAGTTTAAACCCATCTCAAACAAGGAAAGCTCCCACGAAATTCCTCTATAAATTCCAGTGTTCCCACTTCACTCTCAGTCTCTCTCCACACAACCTCTTATTCCCAACTCTCACCGGTCCCCCGCCAAGCAACCCACAAAGACCTCAACAGTCAACACTGAAGGCCCATGGCTTTTCCTCATTATCTAATGGACCATGTAAGATACCTTCACCCAATTCTCCTGATTCCACATACATTTGTATTCGATTGATGTACTTAGTTTGGTAAATGAGACTTTGGTTTTCTGTTTCAGGGAGGGATGGGGTGGAAGAGGAGAAGCGGGCAGATACCTGCATTCGGGGACTGGGACTATGTCAATGAGCTGCCGATGACGCAGTACTTCGAGTCGGCTCGCGAGGCGGGTCTGATTCGCCCCCGTCGAGGTTGCTGTTCGATGGGTTCTGCTTATTCTGGTGTGTGTGATTGCTGTGATCAAGCTGCTGCTATTGGTGGCTGTTGTGATTTGTATGCTGCTGATTTGGTGATGGCGAAGCAGTGGGCTGATGATCAGTATCCTCCAATTACACCTTTGGTATGTGTGAATCTCATTTTCCTTCTCCATTGTCTGCATAAACTTGGATTCCAAGAGTAGTTTCGAATCCGGCTAGCTGAATCGAAGCAATCAATTTTGATTACCTTGATTCTTTGAGGGGATCTGGAAAAACCCATGAACTGACTCAATTAGATCACATACAAGATCAATGAATCAATCACCAAGTTCGACTGAAAATCTGGAAAAACTTGGTCTCAGATTGCATCCATGTTCCTGGGAAAACATGTAGTAGGAGAAGATGAAGAAGCAAAACTATCGCATTTTACTTGTTTAACGACAATGTTGAGTCAACATCTAGAGATTCTAAACACACAGAAACCAGCATGGAAGCATTTGCAAGTAATGCTTTCAATTGATCATAGCCAGCTCTCTCCGCGTCACTTTCTGTCCTTTTTCTTTATACTACTCCTAGTAAAAGAACAGAAGGAGAAAAGATTCTTCTTTATTGATTTTGACAAGTGGGTTGTTTTTGTGGTGGGGGCCAGAAAAACGAGATCAAGAAAAAGGCAAACAGAGCAAGAGAGAACCCAAGAAACATCATGCACCAACAACACCGTCAGCACGAGAAGATGCAGTATTGGTCCAACCATGAAGCTGCATCCACTCCAAGAACAACATTCAGGAAACAACAAGGAGGAGTTGGAGGAGCTAGAAGCAAGGTGTTCGACTACGACGCCACAGTGGCCCGACTGGCTTCGCCCACTTCCTCGTCGGGTGCCACAATGTACGTTGCTGTAGGAGCCGGAAAGCGTGACAAGGACAAGGTGGTTGATGTGGTGGCGCGGAGGACAAGGATTGCCCATAAGGCGGTTGATGAGGATCTGTACAAGATCCCGCCACACCTTCTTCGTTCGTCTCGCCATCATAGGGTAACGGTTAATTATGGAGTTTGTGGATTACATTTGCTTTCGCTTATCTGATGGATAGTTTATTGATTTTGTTACATGTTGGATGATGCAGAAGCAAAAGAAGAGGCTTGGATTCATAAGGTGCTGCTGGGGAGTTGCTTGCTGAACTCAAGTCTTGGAAGACTATACAGTAATCAATGATCTGTGATATGCTGATGTTGTAACTCATGGATGTGGCTTTTGAACAATTAACAGCATGAGTTTTTTTGAATGCTTCATCTGCTTTTTGTACTAGTTTCTGAGTCAGTAAAGACAATTTCAAGTTATGGTTGTTTACTCCTTACTAAGTACTTTGTGTTAGATCGATTTGTGTTAGCGAGAAAACATACAAAGTCGGATCTAAGGAAATGGTTCATCATATAGTAACATCGTCATTTGGAACCAAATGAAAAAACGGGAATTGAAAATAGATTCAAGATTGCATGACAAATGAACCAAATGATGACCAAATACTTGGGCTTACCTGCAAAGAGCCGCAAGCAAAATCTTGAATCAGACTGCGACACTAATCCTTTTTTAACACTGATAGGATTTCGCATCATCTTCGTCGATGTTGTTAGACCTTCAAATATCCCATTTGTCCCTCAAATCATGTGTTGTTCAGCAAATTATGCGCAATCAACCGCTAGAACACCGAGGAGAAACCACGTTATTATTGTTGAAGAATCGGAATCGAACACCGTGATATCGTCGGTTCTGCAGGTCAATCAATCGTCGGTTCTCAGCCGCCGGTGAAAAATGGTGGTGGATTATGAGAATACGATGAAGAATATGGAATAGGGTTAGGAATCCAATTTGGGATTCCAAAAAAATGATCGATGCTGAAATAAGAAATAATTTTTTTTTGGAAAATGATGCACAGTCAATATTGATTGCGTAAATTAATCCACCCAACAAAAATCACTCATTTATTTGAAAAATAAACGACTATATTAAAATCAAATTCATCCCTATCCGATAAAAAAAACATCGATATCATGATAATTTATCCCGAATATATAAAAAAATCAATTGTCTTTCGGGATTTTTTTTTCGAATGGACTGATCCTTTCGAAAAAAAGAACCCTGGATGTAACGAAATTTTTTTAAATCTTGATCGTCCATCTCACAAATAAACGATTAAATAATATTAACTGTATAATGCTTCATAACCAACGTATGTCATGGATTATCAACCTTTTTCTTTTGAATTCAATTTATTCAATTACTTACATTATTTTTTTATATCACATTATTATATCCCATAATCATTTTTCTTACTTCTTTTTTCCCATTCACCCACTCAGAGGGATAAAAAAAATCATTCCTATCAAACTCAATTCGATTCCTTAATAACCATATACCATCAATTTATTTCACTAATTTTAGAACTGGAAAATATTTGTTATACCTTCTTCTGAAAGTGAACGCGACAACTTCTGTATCGTAACCAAGAGTCCATGACCCCAACTTGGCCGATCTTAAAAGAGCTAATCAATTTATCATTTGATCCCGATATCCAGATGCCAATATTTGGTTTTTTCTTGTTAAACCGGAATGACTGCTACCAGATTGGAATGCGACCTCGCCTTATGAGAACATAGTCGTCACATCTAATTACTGATATTAAAAAGGATTTCTGTTTCAGGAAAAAATAAATAAAAAGGTTTTTGTCAATCTCCTCCCTCTTCTAATATTTTAATATGAGACTTGAGAGAAAGACTAGCTAGGAAGGGAGTGAACAGGGTGTAGCAAAGATAAATCAAATATTGCGATAACGTGCACACTTGCGATCACAGCATTCTATTCTTACAACAACAGACTCCCTTGTAATCGCTACCAAGCATCAAGTCCAGTAGTCGGGTAAGTTAAGTGATACATTACTTGACATCACATAAACTACAATCACAACTCACCTATTTACAATCCCATTTTTCATAAGTTCATACCTGTCTACCTGTCATACGGGAATTCTGAATCATTTTCAGCGACCTTGAACGGCCGTGGTTGCTGCCCTGAGCACTGTAGATTCCACATCTTGAAATATGCTCTCTCCAGATTTTTCACCTACACAATGTCGACATATGTGAAGCAGAATATCTTACAATGAACATAATGGATAATAAAGTGGATGCGAGTTAAAGAAGCTTACCCATCGTGCCGTGTCGAATAAGGGGCAACTTAAACGGGCAGCCTTGAGCTTGTTAGCCAGGGCTTCAAGTTTGGGGCGATCCAATGCCAACGACACTGCCCTTTCTTCATATTCCTTCATACTGTCAAAAATAATAGCTACTCAGTTATAACCATACAACTGCATCCAGCCTTGACGATCATCAAACTTTAAATTTGTGGACTGGTGGAGTCAACCATACGAAGCTTTTACATCGTTCAGTTGGATGTCACACAGGCCACCGAATGTCATCCATGAGATGGAATTCCAAGAAGAAAAACAACAGGAAGAAATTTCTTTAAAAAAATTTCGCAAGAAACCAGTGGAATATTGTGTCGGAACAGAACCAGAGGAATATTGTGGATTCAGAATAAAGCCAACGATTTCCGACTCGGGACAAAAATTCCGAGTACAACAAAATAGAGGGCAATACCACACAATTGTAAAACCATCAAAATCATTACCTCTCGACTATCATCTCATTGCCGAGTCCAGTAGCATGACAAAGAGACCCAGCTACCCTAGTGGCCATTTTCTCCAGAGGCAGGGTAACCATGGGAAGACCAGCCCACAGTATATCTGTTCCTGTAGTGTGTGCATTGCACAATGGCCTAAGGAATAACAAAATTAACATCAAATAAAATTGAGAAGAAGGAACAAAGATTTCATCGACAAGCAACCAGATATTCAAGAGTACAAGTAATGAAACGAGGAACACAAGGAAAGGAAAGAGTTCATTACGTGTCCAGGAACAGATCAGCCAGAGCACTCCGTCTGATGTGCTCGTTCTTCATAGCAACATCCGTAAATATAATCTGGTCCGGTTGCACTCCTTGAGAAGCAGCAACTGAAACATCCATCAAGAATTTTAAGCCCCAAAATAGATCATGATTAGTAAGCGCAAAAGACTATGAACGCATTCTACATTTGCCTTGATAAGTTATTGGAAAGAAGGAATTCCAGTTTGAGGGGGAAAATCACTTGAAGAAGTAACATACATGCACGTAGTCTCGTTTCTCCCGCAGCAGGAAATCTCAAGAGCCATAATGCACTGTTCGGTACACGTTTGAGTATATTGCACCTAGAAAATAACATGCATTATAAAGCAGTTAATGACTGTTGAATGATACAACAAGAAATCAATAAATTGAAATTGACATATTTGTCACCAGGTGGTAACGATCTCAGGATCCATCTTGTATAATTGGTTGAAGCACGCGAACAAGAATTTATCTTCTGGCAGT
>JAOVYX010014854.1:0-30354 GCA_035668315.1 Drosera spatulata | reverse complement strand
ATCCTACCTTTAATGTTACCCGTTTCTTAGGATAGAAATTATTTCAAGTTGTGTTTAGGTCCACATTCGCTTTTCCCTGTGGGATCAATCCCTGTTTCCATATCTACATTAGTATTTATAGTGAGGTAAACACGTTTTACGACGAATGTGGAAGACGTCATAATTACACCCTTGGCTGGATTCGCATCTTCTGCACCAAGAACTACATCTATAGCAGAGCTTTTGAAACGATCTGTGCAACGATCTAGGTTCTAGCCTTAGCAAGTATTGTACTTGTAAGGGGTTGCCTTGTAAGCTACAAACAAGAAGATAGTGAACTCACCTCTTGGTTAGACCACACTGGTTACCAAGTTAAGACTGGGCTAAGCCTTCGTTGATCATTTGACAATGATTGTTTGAACCAGTATAAAAACTCTATGTCCTTACTGTCTTTTATTCAAATACTTAGAATCATTAAAAAACAATCCATAATACACAAGAGACAATCCTTCTATACTATTGTCTTTGCTGCAGACTCGTTCAGAAAGACTGTAGAAGGTTATGTGCATATTAGCCAAGACCAGACTGCACTGAACTGTGAAAATTTTTGGATAGTTTATTCCCCCCCCCCCCCCCTCCCCCATGCTATTCATTGTAAACTCTGTGATTTACAATTGGTATCAGAGCCTGACTTTCTAAACTTAACAGTTATTAGGAAAAAAAAGGTCCCTTTTTTTCTGCCTGTTATCTGCAAAGAAGTTATTAACAGTTTATTCTGAAGAGAGAATGGCTCCTCCAAAGCTACATAAGTGCCCTAACAGTGGTAAACCACCAGCCTACTCATTCGACAAATTCAATCACTGGAAGCTAAGAATGCTAGCTCATCTGCACTCAATTGATGAAAGAATACAAGGCATAGTCACAAATATCCTCATATACCAAAGATGCCACATCCACTAGATGACACAAAAGAAGTTGACAAGCCAAAGTCTCTGTGAACAAAGGAGGACTGGGACTTGGTGCTAATAGACAGGAGGGTAAGAAATCAAATCTTCAAGGCCCTAGATGATGACATGTTCGAGATAGTAGTTCACACCACCACAGCAAAGGAAGCATGGGATGCTCTACTGCTCGGAACTGAAGCAATGAATTAGACATGGGGAAATAAGAAGGATGTTTTGATACAGCAGTATGATTAGGTATCCATGAGACCTGATGAAAATCTCACTACGTTCTATGAGAGATTCAATGCCTTGATCAACAATCTAAAGACACTTGGAAAGACATTAGCAAATCAAGGAAGCAAGGAAAAAGACCTTAGCCTTCAAGGCTCAGGAGAAGATACTGAGATCAATGGCAAAAGATGACACCTCCTCAACCTCATCAACAACAAGAGAATCTATGTTTGAAGAACTTGCCTTGATGGGAAAGAAATTCAGAAAGCTGTTCAAAAAGAAGGCCTTCAAAAGAAATAACTGATCCAAGTCAAAGGAAGTAGACAAGGAAGTATGCTACAACTACGGCAATCCAGGACACTTTGCTGCACAATACATACGAAATGAGAAGGAGTCATTCGCACAGAAAAAGAAGGACTAGAGCAAAGGTGGCTCGGGCAGAAAAGAAAAAGGCAAAGCCTATGCTGCTAAAACTTGAAATGAGACAGACTCAGATGATGAAGAGATAATCTCAAATGCACAGCTCTGTCTCATGACCAGAAGTGAGGACAAGCAATAGGTATTTAACCTTTGCTCATCTGATGCCTCTATTGAGGAACAAAAGGAGGCTCTTCTAGAAACCTCTAAAAATGTTATTGTCCTGACAAGGAAAAATAAAAAAAACCTTGAGTTGATTGAAATTTTTAAAGAAAATTACAATCTGGCCTGTGAGGAAATTGAAAAGAAATCAAATGACTTACTAGTGGCCGAGAATGAACTCAAGGAATCAGATAAGAAAGTGAAACTTCTCATGAAAATGGTGGATAAACTCACCGACAGGAATGCTAAACTGCAAAAGCGGGTTGACATATGCAATGGAAAGACCTTAGATCTTCAAAAGATGTTAATCATAGGTCAATCTTCATGTGATCGATTTGGATTGGGATATAGAAGATGGGACAATGAGATTCAATCCTCAATTGCCAATGAAATCCCTTCAGTCAGCAAGAAAGAGGTTAAACAAGAGCAGAAGGGTGAGACCTCTACTGCAAAAGAGCAGAAGAGTCGAGACTCTACTGCTCAAACCAAAAAGGTTGACATCTCTACTGCTCAGGCTAAGCAGAAGATGAAGCAACCCCAAATGGTGAATATTGTTAAACCTAAGAGAATTATAGCGAACAGAAAAATAAGCTGCGAATCCTTGAAATCACAGTATTCACCAAATTACTCAGTATGGAACAAAACTTCCAGTACTACATGGAATAGATCATACCCTAGACCCTACTGTATATGTCATATGCAACATAGGAGAATAAGAAATCCAAGCAGAAGACCCAAGATACAAGACCAGAGATCATATGCTACAGCTGTGGCAAAAAGGGTCATAAAGCATTCAAATATAGGACACCACACAAGAAATTCATTTAAGTATGGGTACCTAAGATTAACCAATAAGGACCCGTGGTCATGGGTAACATGTGTGAGATTTGAATTTTATGCAGGTGCATCAGGACAAAGCTTGGTGCGTGGATAATGGATGCTCAGGACACATGAATGGTAACAAAGGCCTGCTGAAGGAATGCAGAAAAGAGGAAGGTCCCTTAGTCATATTTGGAGGACGTAAGGTAGGTAAGACTAAAGGATATGGAACCCTTGATACAGGTTTCCTAATCTTCAGGAATGTTTCCTATGTAAAGGGATTAAAACATAATATGCTATCCATAAGTCAATTATGTGACAAAGATTATGATGTCTCCTTTACAAAGGATACACGTGAAGTAAAAAACAAAACAACCAAAGAAGTCAAACTAGTAGGCTGCAGAAAAGGAAACATCTATGCAGTAGACTTCAATCTGTCTCAGTATGCACAGAGCACTTGTTTCTATACAAATGAATCTGGGGACATAAATTGGTTGTGGCATAAAAGATTTGCACATCTCAACTTCAAAACAATCTCTAAGCTTTCCTCAAACAACTCGATAAGAGGACTGCCTCAAATCAAGTTTCAGAAGGATAAACTATGTAAATCCCATCAGGAAGGAAAGAAGAGTAAGACAAACTTCAAACCTGTGAATTCCACTGAATCCACTAGAGTTCTTGAACTTCTCCACATGTCTATATGGACCAGTGGAAGTGGAAAGCGTAAGTAGAAAGAAATACACGCTTGTAGTTGTGGATTATTATTCAAGTTACACTTGGATAATGTTCATGCATAAGAAGAGTGAGACATGCAGTCTGCTGATTAGGTTTCTAAGACAAGTTTAGAATGAGAAGGGAGTTGATGTGATTGCCATTACAAGTGATCATGGGACAGAATTTTACCAATCAGGAGTGGAAAAATAATGTGATGATCACTGCATAACACACAACTTTTCTGCACCTAGAACACCATAACAAAATGGTGTGGCTGAGAGGAAAAATAGAAATAGAGACAGCCAGGACAATGCTCTCAGATGCGGACTTGCCTAAGAGTTACTAGGCAGAAGCAGTAAACACTGCATGCTATGTCCTAAACAAATGTCTCATACATAAGATACATAAAAAGACACCTTATGAGTTATGGAAAGAAAAGACACCAAGTGTCAAGTACTTTCATGCATTCGGCTACAAATGCTATAACGACAATAATGAGAAAACAAACCTAAGAAAATTTAGAGTCTACAATAAAAGAATAGGACTAATTGAAGAATCTGTACATGTGTCTTTTGATGAAATCTTTACTTCATCTCGCATTAATGATGTCTTCGATGAAGAATATGCCTGTGCCGATGTTGAATAGATTGCGGACTAGCACTCAGATGCTGTAGTACAAGATGAACAGTTTATACCCGCTGCAGATGACAAAGAAACAGCAACCGAGCAAGAACCATCTACAATTCAGGAGCAACTCGAGGAAACGACACTTGGTGAGGTATAGGACAAAAGGAGATGGATTAAAGCACACAACCAAGATGTGATTACCAGTGTAGACCAGAAGAGCAACAACATTGGAATGCTTGAGTGCATGCTACATATCAGAAATGGAACCAAAGACCATCAAACAAGCCTTAAGTGACTCAAGTTGGATAGATGCCATGCAAGAGGAGTTAAACGAGTTTCAAAGAAATGAAGTGTGTTATCTAGTTCCAAGACCAAACGAATATCCAATGGTAGGCTGCAAATGGGTCTTCAGAAATAAGACAGATAAAAACAGGATAATCATAAGAAACAAAGCCAGACTAGTTACTAAAAGGTACTCTCAGGAAGAAAGAATAGACTTTGATGAAACTTTTGCCCCAGTTGCAAGACTCGAAGCCATAAGAATGTTCCTTGCCTATGCTGCCTTCCAAGTTTTCAAAGTTCACCAAATGGATGTGAAGATTGCATTTCTCAATGAAAAGCTTCAGGAGGAAGTCTATGTTGAGCAACCTCCAGGCTTTGAAGATTATGAACATCCTGATTATGTTTACAGGTTAGAAAAGGCCATATATGGATTGAAACAGGCTCCAAGGACATGGCATGCAACTCTTTCCACCTTTCTATGTGATAATGGTTTCCAAAGAGGAAAAGTAGACACCACCCTATTTCTTAAGAAACATAAGAATCACACTCTATTAGTGCAAATATATATTGATGACATTTTATTTGAATGCACTAATGACAAACTGTGTGAAAGATTTGCTGCACTAATGAATTCTAAATTTTAGTTGAGAGCTAAAATACATTCTAGGACTTCAAGTAAAACAATTGGAGAGTGCAATATTCATAAATCAAGCTAAATATTTGAGAAACATAGTTAAGAAATTTGGACTAGAAAATACAAGTCATATGAGAACACCAATGAGCTTTACTACAAAGATCGATAAAGATGAGAATGGAAAATCAATCAACCAAACACTATACAGAGGGATTATAGGATCCTTGCTGTATGTGACAACCAGTAGACCAGACATTCTTTATGTTGTCTGTGTTTGTGCTAGATATCAATTTGATCCCAAAGAATCCCATTATACTACAGTAAATAGGATCCTAAGATATCTCAAAGGAACCCCTGATCTAGGTATATGGTATCCTAAGGAAATCAGATTTTACATTAACTTGATATTCAGACACAGACTTTGCAGGATGTAGGGTTGATAGAAAGAGAACAAATGAAACATGTCAATTTCTAGGTGCAAGAATCGTATCTTGGTTCAGAAGCTATGCTGCATTAATTTTATGGATGAAGTCACAACTTGCAGACAATGGATTTACGTTTTCAAAAACATTAATCTTTTGTGACAGCACGTCTGCAATGGCTATTTTAGAAAACCCTGTTTTTTCACTCAAGAACCAAGCACATTGATGTCAGATATCACTTTATCAGAGATCATGTGCAAAAAGATCATATTAAGCTAGAATACATTTCTAAAGAAAAATAAATTACACAGATTTATACAAAACCTCTTGATGAGAGCAAATTTACCCAGTTTAGAGGAGAACTGTGCATGATTGACTTAAATGAATAAGGCCAATGATGAGTGTATAAACACACATTAGTTTCTTATTAAAAAACGTTTGTTTGTGTTAGTTTTAGTGTCATTTCATATTGTTTTGGTTCCTTTTATTATTTAGAATGTCGACACTTTAGAATTTCTTATTTACATTGCAATAGTGAAGAATTGAAAGTGTTTTCTGGGGATGAGCTGATTGTGAGAAGTTTGAGGTTGTCTTCTGAAGTTTTCTATTGATCTCCAAGTTTGTGGAAAGTGTTTGCATTTCATTGGGAGATAAAAATCAAAGATTGTATGTTTGGTAGTAGGCATGGGCCGTGCACACAAGACATAGGCCGTGCGCAATGATTTTCAAAGGTTCCCTAAGCACGGGCTATTGGTACCATGCACGAGCCGTGCGCGTCAAGCATGAGCCGAGCCAAGCATGCACGGGCCGTATGAGATCTGGTTGTTATTTTTCTCTAGTATTAGGGGAATTTGTTACATTTTGTTTTTCTTATAAATATGTAAGTAAAAAATCAGAAAGGGGAGTTTTCAAAAAAAAAAAAAAAAACAGGAGATTTCATCAGTCCATGAAGGTTTTCCAGAGAGTTAGAGGCACTGCTTCAATCTGAGACGACGGTCTCTACGGATCACAACAAGTTCGACGCTACGTAACTCAATCTGTCGAAGAGATCATTGTTCTTTTTCTGTTTAGACCAATTGTCATTGCTCAAGGGTTTTGTATCTCTCAACTCTTATTAGTTATAATTTGAGATGATTTTCTTCGTGTTTAACATGGATTGTTTGTTTTGTATTGTGATGATGGTAGCGTAAATCTAGGTATGGCTCAGTGGTTGTAACTTTGTCATGGATTTTATGAGGCTTGATCTCTGTTCTTAATAATTTCATGTTCATAGTTTATGATATCATTTCATGTGTTGGAATTATCAACAATTATTTGTTTATTGTAATTGGATTAGCCATCTAATTATGTTAGAGAAATATGTAAGCAATCAAGTCATTCTCTTTTAGTTGATGTTAGTAGCAAACTCATAGGTTAATGTCATTCTCATCTGGTTAACCTATGACAACATATAAATGAGCATAATTTGGCATTAATCTGTGTTAGGTCATTATTGTGAGGTGTTCGAGAAATATTCGTAATGCAATATGTTTTGTCTTTGTTACATTTTCTTTTGGACATAAAGTAAATATATTAGTTTGGATATGTCATGCTTTATGGTAATTAATAGATATATCGACAACTCTCTTTTTGTCGAGTTTAATTAAAAAAACACCTATCATAATAGAATATGAAATGAAAATCTTTAGTCCATGATTAAAATCTATGACAAGTGAAGATCACGAAGGCCATACACTTTGTTGAACTTGATTAAATCTCAAGAAAAATTCTCAATTGATCTACGTTTATTTATTTTGATTGTTTGTTCAGTTCTAGTTCTCATCAAAAGAAAATTCTCTATTTTTTACAAGATTTACAACGGTAAGTTTGTCATCTATAAATGCTCGAGTACTTACTCTTTACTTTCACTCTCTCTTTCTAAGCACTAATACTCTCAAAGACTCACTACTGCAAACCCGAACTTTGTTCATTCTCAATCGTTTTCTCTAAAAACTCAAAGCTTTTTGAAAGTTTCTCAATTGAAATTAGTTTAGAAAATGACCAACAGAGAATCAAACTCTCCATCATCATCCGAAAGAACCCAAAGCCGTTCTAATCCCTCAAGGAAGATAGAATTGCAAACAGGGATTGTTCTCGATTTTGAAACCCTAAAGCATGAATCAGACGAAGTCAAGGAGATCGCGAAGCTCATTCAAGGCGTAGGATTAAGGTACTTATGTGAATGAACTTGGACTTCATTGAGAAGACCAAGGTTGCGAGCGACTTCTAGAGAATCACCTACACTTCAAGTAAGAAGATAGGGATCATGATCACTCCCGAAGTCTTCAAACGACTGTTCAAGGTATCCAATGAAGGGTCCAGAGTAATGCCTCACTCCGTAGTAACAAATGGAAGGCATGCCATGTCGAATGATGAGCACAAAGATGAAGGAATCAGAACCATGAAGAAGTATCTCTCCAAATCCCACAAGCTGCTTGCTGATGTGGTGAAGAAGGCAATCATGCCAATGGAGTTTGCAAAGGACCAAATCACATCAGATCAATAAGAAATCATGTGCGCAATCCTGACAAAGCACAAACTAAACTGGGTCTCAAGCTGTTGATGTATCAACTAGCCAAAGCAGTCGAGGCATGACAACCACTCTATGCCAGACAACCACTCTATCAGCCAGGCAGATTGACATGAAGAACATTGGCAAACAGCCCCTTGGATTCTCGAAGAAAAGGAAGGAGGTACACACTACCTCAATAGCCTTTGATCAACCTCTGAAGGAGGTTGTAAAGAAAGCCAAGGTGACAAAGGCCAAATCCCCATCGACTGCGAAGAAGATAATAAAATCCTCTGCTGCCAAGGAAGCTGAAGTAACCAAAATCAAACAACAGCCAAAGAGAAAGACTGCAGCTCGACCTCCCAAAGCAACCAGGAGAAAGCTGGTTATGCAGTACCTCGGAAGAGGCAAACAAAGCATCATCAAAGGCACCAGTAGGAGATGATCCAATTCAGGAAGAGGAAGTTACTTAACAAGAAAAGGAAACGGCTGAGGAAGAAGCAGATGCAGACTAGCAAATTCAGAAATTTTCCAGAAGAGAAGGAAAGGAGCCCTCAACAGAATAAGATCCAGTTGTTCCTGTCCCAATCAGCATACTTGAACCAGTCCCCACTACTACATCGCTCATTCTGAATGTCTGGGTGGAAAAGGGTGAGAAATCAAGAGTAGCAGCCCCTAAACACATAGAAAAGGCTATATTGCACGACTCAAATGTAGCAGCAGCAATCATCAGGGAAGGGACAAGTGGGGACTGATTTCACTCATCACACAAACAACCGAACTCTGGAGTGAAGCGGTAGAAGTTCTACAAGAAGAATTCAAAAAAGAAATGATTGCAAAATGGTTCAACAGAAAACAAATAGAAGCAATGGAGGCTGAGATAAGAAAAGAAGCACTAAAGGCTCAGAAGACCATCGCAAAGGAGACAGTGCCCTCACTCTCAATTGGGAAGAAGAAGGAAACGTCGTCAACAATTGCCATAGCACCAATCTCGTTTGCACGACTAGAGTTGACGAGTTTGCCGACTGAGCAGCCGTCCACTACAACTGAAGTATGGGCAACCACAACAACAAAAGAGGAACAGGAGACAGCCACTACCATCACAACTGATCCAACGATAATAGATGCAGTATTGCAAACGGCCCTATCCCTTCAAACAAGAGTGACCAGACACTCTGTCAAAACAAAGTAACTCCGTGGCATCCCAGAAAAGGAGTCTATGCTGCAACAATTCATAAGGGAGAATAAACTCCCTATGAAAGGAAAGAGGAAAGCAGCTCATCAGCTGCCAAAACTGATCCCCTCTGGTCCCGTAATCAGATATAGAATCAATCCAGATGGAAGGGGGACAGAAGTGGGAGTTGTTGATGGGCTTACAGAAGTTGAATTTGCATAACTAACCATAATGCAAAAGAAGGATGCAGCAAAAAAGAAGAGATCAATTGAGCCATACATGCTTTTCAGTGGAACTCTGGAGATCAAGGATTCAACCTTCAAAACCACAAGAATCAAACAAGCTCAACTTGAAAAAGGTTAAGTTTGTAAACACTCCAGGAGTTGAAGCTGAGTTAAAGAGGCTAGTTGACAAATATCTAAGGGCTGCAACTCTGGAAATCCATGAATACCTCTCCAGACCTACCATAGGGAGACCACCCTCTCCAGCAGATGATGACAACAGTGACGACAATAGAAAACAAAACGATGAGGATGATACAGCACTAGAGGATGACATCATTAATGAAGTGGCACGAGAAACCACAGACAAAGGAGTGTAGCCACATCAAACACAAGAAAGGGAAGAACAACCTCAACCAACACCAGCAGCAGACACTCTTCCCCCCATAAATGCAAACGACACCCAAATGCCACCTGCAGACAATATTGACCAACCTAAGGAAACACAAAAATCTACAGATGGGGTCGCACACCCATCCACAGAAGCACATCATGACCAAGTCACTGAATTATCAACGAAAGGAAAAGGTGCTAGGGATAAGCCTGATGAAATCATCATTCTAACAAATGAAGGACAAGGAATGTCTACTGTAGTCAAGGAGCCCCCAAGCCAAGAAGTTATATCTGGAGGAATGACTCTACAGGAGATAAGGAAGAATCTACTACATGACACTCTCACCTCAAATGGAGCAGTCCAACAGCACATAACTACAGATACAAGAGTATCACCCCTCAACATTAAATTCACTCCTCAATCTACCTTTGGGCTTGGTCTCGAAGGTCGACCTAGATTCCTTCTGCCCTGTTGATTTGGTGCCTGAGGTCGCCAAGGTCTCGAGGTGCCTCCCTTTCCGCGGTCTGCGGAGGTGCCACTTCCGAACATGGAGACAACCTCTTTCATAATAGATCGTGCATTTGCCGCATGACCTCATTGAGCTGGAGGTTTAGGTCGTCCTTTAACTCTTAGTATATCCTGAGCATGACATATTGGATAGGGTCGGGATTCATGGCATTAGGAGCAAGTTGGCTTTCCGCTATGTGTTTCGCTGGTGGAGGAGAGAGGTCGGCCAAAGTTCGTCTTGACCTCAAAGCTCTTGCACCTGGTTGATTCATGGATGGGTCTTCAAAGTGCTAAGTGGCATGGCTTCGGGTTTGAGGCATGTTGAAATAGCGAATCAACCCCACGATGAGCGCCAAACTGTTTGTAAGTGGAAATAGGTAGGTCGAGCTCAGGACGTATAGTGCTCGACCTAGGGTGAAGTTTTCCGAAATCGATTCCTGAATGTCTCAAATCGTCTGCACATCACGAAACAGCAAAAGACGTTAGACGGTAAATCAAGGGTTCAACCTCGAAAACCTGCTTCGACGCTCAAGTCAGTATTTTTCTTATGCTTTTTTGTGAAGGAAGGATGAAAGGATGAAGGAGAGAATGAGAGTATTGATTACCCACCTTGGTGGATGTGTTCTCGGAAATTTTAACTGTTTTCTTACATCTTTTACCAAAAAAATTCTTAATTTCATTTAATGTATGTCATTAGAATTCACAAACAAAAAAGCATAATCAAAACAAACTCTCATAATATAACACATAGATATAATAAATCGCGCAACGCAGGGTAATAAACTAGTTCCAAAAAATTAATAATAATTTTATTAAAAAAAAAAAGAATGAAAATTGTTTTATTGAATCTTGAATCCTTAGATCTCCAGCTATATTGTTTGTTTGTTTCATTGCGCTATATCTAGTATTATTGTCACAACTTTGTTCATACACTTCTTAACCCATCTCCATAAAATATAAATTTCCTTTTTATTAATTCAGAAAAAAATTTGGTTATTACACCTGATGTTTTAGATAAAGAGATTCCTTGTTTGACACCGTTTTTAAACATTGTACTCAAAATTGACAAGATGTCAGGTTAGTGGTGGATTGGTATTATAGTTTCCTTATACAAGAAAAGGAGAGGGAATTATCAAGCACTAAGAAGGATGAAAAAGGATTAGCAGCCGGGATGACTACTAGTTTTGGCTCCTAGATGATAAAGAGTTTTTCACAGTTAAAAGCGCATACTAAGTGACTTACTCTCATCGCTCTGGGGAACTATATGAGGACACAAATTATGATCGATGCTTCCAGGAAGAAAATGTGGAGGCTTGATGTGGCGAGCTTGTAACGATTTCTTGCCAACGAGGAGGAACCTCATAAGGCTGTGGTCTGCAGATTAGTGATGAATGTCCGCTTTGTCAGGGAGGCCAGGAGATTGTGATGCATCTGCTTGGTGATTGCTTTTATGGATGAAGGGTTTGGGGTCAGCATGCTCCTCAGTTGCAGTTGCCGGATGAGTCGACAAACTTTGAACAATGGTTCTTCCAGGTCCTAGGTAGTCACGAAGAAGAATCAGTATCTACATGGGCCACAGTGATATACAACATATGGCATAATAGAAATGCCGCTATCCATGGCAGTAAAGTCATGCCAGCCTCGATAGTATTCACACTGTCCAGAAACAGCCTTGAGGAGTTCCAGCGAGCTGGTGAATCAATTAGAAGAGAAGCATATATTCGTCGCCCTGCCATCACCAAGAAATGGTCTCTTCCTCCCTCGGGACGTCTGAAAATCAACGTCGATGCTAGTAAAAAGACGATGGGTGTCATAAGATTGGGCGCTATAATAAGAGACCATACTGGTAACATGATCGCAGCTGTGGGTAGAAATATAAACATGGATTTAGCCCCAATGGTGGGCGAAGCCTTAGCAATCCAACTTGGCCTGGAATCAGCCAAGTTTTTGAGCGTGGATCGAATTCTGATCGAATCGGATTGTCTTCCATTAATAAGAATGATCGAGACTGGAGCTAGTGAACGATCGCTACAAGGAGATGTTATAGATGACTGTCGAGCCCTGTTTCATTAGTTTGCAGAAGTTAGTTGCTCTTGGGTGCATAGGAATGCCAATCGCACTGTCCATGCGATGGCGTGTCATGCTTTCGAATGCTACGGTATCGGGTCTTGGGGGTCTGTTCCTCCAGACCGTGTTCGTCATGCTTGTAATATGGATTTGTAGCAATAATACTGTGCCCATTTAAAAAAAAGGAAAAAAAAACAATTGTTTTATAATGGACAAATAAACTATCATAAAAGACGATACATTTTATGAGAAGATAAATTAGAGATGCAGATATAGTGGAGGTTATCACTCATTAGAGTCTATCTGTGTACCAAATCTTTCTTTCACTATGGCAAAATAACATAACAGCCCAACCCAATTTTAGATACTCAAATCTTATCTACCAATTACTGAATTACACAGACAAGCTGGTCATAAAAGTTTATCTTTCTACTTCAAAAAATAGGGCTCCGAGAATCACAGAGCAACATAAACCCTAAATGGCGAATTCGACGGGGATCGTCCCCAAAATCACGGCCGAAGACGTGATATCGAAGCTCAAAGACGATGGCGATTTCGACAAGCTTCGTCTCAAGATCGTTCGCAAGCTCAAAGACAACGTAATTCCTCTTCAAAACATGTCTCTCTCCGATTATGTTGAAGTATCTATTTTGATTATGTTGGATACAATCCGATTAGGAATTATTCTATGTAATGGACTGTTGTTTGTCGTGATTGTGCTTTGATTTGTCGTCTTTTTACGATTTGAGGATTTGATGTAGTGACATTGGTTTTTCTTTCTTTGCTGTTGCTGGTTTCCTTTCGTATTTGATAGTCTTACACGTATCTGTTGTTGCTGGTTTGATTGTGGTCCTTTTGCTCAACATCAAGTTTGCTGTGGAGTTTGATACTACAATGTGACAGACAAAGCTAGTAGTGAGAGTCTCATGGACTAATTCGCCATGGGTCCACGTGTTCTAACGATACATCCTCTGAACTTACCAGTCTCAAGGAGAGTTTTGGGTGGGAGAGTGATGCTAAAGTAGAAATCTAAGCTTCACTTCTAAAACCAATTGGCAAACCAATTGGCTATATGAAGAGTGGCTCATGAACTATACATATTAGTGCGCCCTCTCACGTGTGGCATTGTTTTTGGTCCTACGGACACTTTGAACGAGTGGTGTGAGTTACATGTGGCAGCTATGGCTAGTCCAACATGTGTGGGATACCATGTAGGAATCCGAGTTTCACTCATAAAACCAATTGTGAGGTTTTTATACAGTCAGTGGGGTTTTCTTTACCGTCGGTGTCGTTTTTGTGCAGTCAGTACAGTCAGTGTTTTTTTCTGGTCATTAGGTCGGTGAGTTTTCTTTAGTCTTAGCTGGGTTCACAAACTGGATGCTGCTTGCAGCACAAATAATTTTTCCTATATTTTGGTGTCTTTTTTTTTTTTTTTTGAAAGAAATTCTTTCCATTTGCATTCCTGCTCAAACGACTACAACGGTGAACTCATAAAGGTGTAAGAAGCCAACACATCCATCTAGCCTCCTATCATTATCCTAACAGGCTAACATACTCAAAATTCTAGAAGCAATTACATAAGGATTCGAAGTACACGGTTGAAATGCCGTCAAACACCTATCCAGCTAGATCTCGTACACCAGCAGAGAAGTGAGCCGTTGTCTTTTGATGGCCAGCTTCGTTTTACCTGTGGGAACACGATGAATCCAACATAACCAATCATCCCAGCTTCTCTTCCACCCAACCTGCTTCAAAGTAGGCATAGTCACCTTCAAGATCTCCTGCACATAACCACAACTGAAAAAAGAAGTGCTCCTTACCTTACCTTACCTTTCTAGCTTACACAGCTCACACACATCATCATATGCCAGCCCCTTATCAATCAACCATGCTTTAACTCTTGGTGCATTTCTCGCACAAAGCCAATCATTGAAAGATTCTCTTGGCCTACAATGTGAATTCCATACGACTCTAGACCAATTCTGAGTTCACCTTTGGCTTTGGAGCGGAAAGGGCTTTATACCCCTCTTTCACTGAGTATATCTGATCAAAAACAAAGGAATGTTGAATGGCCAGGTCCCTTAGCTTCAGAATAGTCATCCATAGCCGGTGGGGGCTTGTCTTCGAGCTTCTACATTCAATTTGCTCTTACCCTAAAGGTAAAAAGTATTTATTCATCTACACCATGATCTCTCCTTTTCAAACTCAATCACCCATAGATGCTTGCATTACAGTGCTTGATTCCAAGCTTTCAGCTGTTTTATACCAAGTCCGCCACATCAGTCCAGGCAACTTTTTCTTTATGGGAATTCATAGCAAAGCCAGGCCACAAGACTGCCCTGCAGAACTTCTGAACTTCTTCCATCACACCACCAGGGATCCACAAAACTTTAGCCCAGTATATATGTATGGACTGAAGTACAGATTTGATGAGTTACAGCCTCCTTGCATAAGATAGGCATCTAGTAGTCCAGCTATGTAGTCTGGAAGTCATTTTATCAACCAGAGTTTGATAATGATATATATGAAGCTTCTGAGGGGCCATAGGAACCCCTAAATACATCACAGGAAAATTCCAAGCTCCATTTCAAGAGTTGCAGACAGCATCAGCATTTACACTCCCCGCATAGAGCTTACTCTTACATAAATTGACCACCTGGCCAGATGCTGCTGCCAAATGATGGAGCTGGTTCTTGATGTTCATTAAGGAAGAAAAATAAGCTTTGCACAGCAGCATAAAGTCATCAGCAAAACGAAGACTTACAAGCTTCACCCTTTTACATCTTGGATGAAAAGTAGTGCCTTTATTTTAACACATACAAGCAAGGGATCTGCTTAATTAGTTCGTGACTATCACAAATATATAAGGTGAAATAGGGTCCCCTTTCGAAGTCCCCTTTCGCATTTAAAAAATCCATGGAAAGACCCATTGATGTTGATGGTGAAATACACAGATTTCATACAACACATAATTCAAGAGATGAATTTTTCAGGAAATTGCAGAGCAAATAGCAAATCTTTGGCAAAATCCCAGTTGACAGTATTAAAGGCATTCCTTATATCCACCTTCACCAAGCATCTAGGGCTTATATCATTTCTTTCTTTTGACAAAGAAGGATATTATCAAAAACGGATCTCCCATGAATAAGGGCACTCTGATTATCAGCAATCAGAGAAGGCAATACAACACATAGCCTATTTATTAAATAACATTTTAGTAATCAGCTTATGAACCACAGTGCAACACAAGAGAAGCCTAAAATCACTCACTTTTGTAGGATTTTTTCCCTTAGGAGCAAGGTGAACCACTGATGTAGCTGTGTCTTTAGAGAAGAAGCCCAGAACAGCGGTTGTAACATCTTTACCTGTTATTTCCCATTTTTCCTTGAAAAAAGCTGCTGTATATCCATCAACATTAGGTGCCTTAGAGCTATCAATGTCAAGAAGGGCCTCTTTCACATCATTCGCAGTAAAGGACTCTAATAACTTATGCTGTTGCTGTGTGTCTTTCTTAAGCTCCACTATTGGTTTCTCTAAAGCTAGCAATCCTTTTGTGATATATCTTAAGTTAGATGTATTCTGATTTGTCCATTGGGGAACTTATGTTAAGTTCCCTATCAGAAGTTTTTTTTGTATTTTGCTTCCAGCAAACTCTATTATATATGTATATATAGTGTAATCTATATGCAGGCGTACTTTTAACATTACACTTCGTGTAATGTAGTTTCAAAAGTGGAGCACATTGTAAATAAAACTTCTTAAAAGGGATTTTTTTTTCTTACTTTTGCATTGCCCATATATATTTTCCTATCTTGTAGTAGAAAGGAAGAAAAATTGTTCATTCTCAAGCCGGAATACAGAATGCTTCATGTTTATGATAGAACTTAGAAAGTTGCCAGAATATAGCATTAGCCTCTCAGAGTGTGTATTGTGGTATGTTGTATCCTGTGGCCTTCATTGTTGGTGTATTCTATGGTTTATTGAATGAGGTTTGCTTTCGGGATGATTGTCTTTGGCAGGAGGATCTCCGCAGCAATATTATTTCAATGATAAAGCCATCAGCCGCACTTAATCAGCCTGGTGCAGAAAATATGAAACATGCTCTGTTATGTGATGCTGTGCACGAGGAAATCCGGTAGGTTTTGTACTTCCTATAGTCGTGGCTCAAATATTTCAATTTTGGTTTATTTTGCAGTTGTGGTGTATGTGTTTATTGTCCTCTTTGCATACCATTCTATCAAGTCTTGGCTTATAGCTGTGAAGTTTGAGCGTGTACTTTACTTTGCATGCTATTGAAGCAAACTCATCCCTAAGCCTCTCAGTAATATATATAAAAGACTTTTCTATTCGGTGTTTGGAATTTTGCATCTTCTGCTAATCGTGGATGCAAATACACAATTCATTTGGGTTAGCAAATATTTGCATGTGCACAAGATAACATGTAGAATTCTAGTACTATATGCTAGTGTTGATCACTGCTGCTGGAAACATTCTTCTAAGTCTTCATATAATGAATATTAGAGTCTTGAAGCTTGTTGCATTCATGGTGCTGTTATGCCATCATGCTTTCAAACTCCGTAATAGCAAGTTCTCGAATGAAACTGCCTGTTTAGTCAGTTTCTGATGCTTAATTTCTGCCTTACTGATCTTTAGGGAAATTGTGATGAAGCAGATTTCTGACGGTCTGTGGGAAATAATCAGATCACAGGACGGGCTGAAAACTGAAATAACAGATACAGTGCATACAGTGTATGATAAATTGATAAACCCGCAGGCAAGAAAAGAAGCTGAATCAGCTACGCTGTCAGGCCAAGTTCCCAACCAAAGAGGACCTGCACTTAATGGCTCAATGGAAGTATCCCCTGAAACTGATGGGTCTTTGCCTGGTGTAAATCCTAATGGGCCAACACCTAATGGGTCATTTCATGAAACTCATCCTCCACAGGAAGTGTTCAACACTGAGGATGGTGACCCTAGTGTTCCTCCTGGTTTTTCTTCACTTGCAGAAGACAGGTTATCTGATGGTGGCGATGAGGATCCTGATGTACCTCCCGGATTCGGTTGAGCTATCTTTATTTGTGTCTCAGGATAAAATTAGACGTTGGAGTCATGCATGTCTCCTTGTAGAGGTTAGTTGTACTTTCCACTTTTCTGTTGTTTTAAATAATGTTTGATACAATCTTCTTTGTCGTATGTTTCTCTCATTGTTGTTTATTGTGGATACTGTCTTTTGTTGATAAGCTCTGAATGTATGTTTGAAATTTTTTGAAATGCTCTCTGGCTCAGGTTTGCAATGCACAAAGAATATTGAAAAATGGTAAGATGTTAAATAGATTCGTATGAAAGGTATAGCTTTCAGGACCAATTTGTTGGGTTGACTTGTTACAAGCAACATAGTTGACTGAACTAACTTTTATTGTATCAAAACCTAATTTGATAATGCTTGGACCTGTGAAATTCTAGAAAAGTTCAGCCTTGCATTCATTTTATTTACATGACCATTAATTTTTTAGTTTCAAAAGTGATTATAGTCCCTATGTTGTCCTTGTTTGTTGAAGTAGTATTGGATTGTCCTTTTGTTTATTCAATATTTTCATTATTTTCAACTGCTGATATTGTTTTCCAGGTCTCAACTTCATTGCGAATATAGACCTATCTGAGTCCAGTATTATATAACACTAGACTTTATCTATATGATAATTTGCGCTAGTCAATGTTGATTTTTTTTACTATTTATATGATATTATTTTCATAGATTAACCAACTTACATTGTCATATTTGTGGAGTTGAAGTCGCATTATTTAGTTTTAAGGCTCAAGATTTTAACCGGTGAAAAAACCTTTGCTTGCTAATATTGTATGTTGATTATCAAATTTAGAGTTTCGAGCAAAGTTTTCTCAAGTTCAAAATTATAAAATCGACTTTAGCTTAAGAGTTAAATTAATTTTGAGAAGGAAAAAATTGCTTTGCTTTATCAAGTTGTAAATATATTTGTTAAAGAAATTGAGAAGGTTCTTTTTACATTTGTGAAAGAGTTTGAGAAGTTTATTGTGATTTTTCTTTTTCTTTTTTTAAATTTAAGCAGTACCACCATTAAAATGACAAAGGAAAATGAAAATGTTGAATGTTGAAAATGAAGTGAAGAAGTAATGAAGAGCATTTGATAAGGACCAACAAACAAGAAGCATATATTTGTATTGTATATACTAGACTTTGTCTGTATAATATTTTGTGCTATTTTTATTATTTATATGATATTATTTTCATATATTAATAATCGGTGAATCTATATTATCATATTTATGGAGTTGAAATCACATTATTTAGTTTTATGGCTCATGATTTCAACTGGTGAGAAAATCTCTGCTTGTTGATCTATTCTGTTAACGTTTTTTGTCTTTTTAAATTGTGATGTATCCACTTGGTTTTCTCGCTGTCGAATGCCAATAATGTCTAATGGAACGCTGTTGAACCCTTAGGCGCACCTCATGTGGTGTTAATTGGGAACAGATGCCACCGACACGTTCTTCTCGCAAGCATATGTTCTTTTATCCATTTGTCGATAATTTGTTTTGGTTTTGAAATCATTTGCTGCATTATATGTATAAAAAGAGATAAGATTCCAGAATTGATATGTATATGAAATCAAACATATAACAGAGTTTTTTACTTACCCAACAGTATATATTGTTTGATTTCATTTGCTGTTGAAGTGCTGTTGAACAGTGCCTTATAGTCCGTATTTATCTTCTTTTCTTTTTCAAGCTCCTCTAACAGCTTAATCTTTCTCTTCATCCTTGGAACGAATGATTCCGTGCAATCTTTTCCACTAGAAAAACTCACAAATTTTTAGTTTGTCGGTGGGACTTAGAGTCTTTAGATGAGATTAGATAAATGAGAGAGAATGAGCAGTCCATCGAAGGTAGTGAAGTCATTTTTGACTTTCTAAGTTCTATACGCAATGGGGGCCTTTTTCATTTCTTATTAGACTATCTATTTAATCCCTGTTTTTTCTTTTATTCTAATAGAGTCTAATACTCTTTTTGAACTCAATAGAATCTAGAGTTTTGAATAGAGAATTCGAATCGAATCTTGGCTGGATTATTCGTAACTACATATTTACAATACAGACGGGTGATCAGTTAGACCTTTAATTCATTAACAAATTATCTTTCTTGTCATTGACCTTTGCCTTTCTTTAATCTAATAATCTAATCCGCTGGAAATCCTATTTTGATTAGATTACTCTTGAAGTTAGTGACTTTATTTCAGTCTAATTCATCAGCTGAAGCGTTCAATATCAAATCTCCGCTATTTTTTATCTCTCTTCTCAATGTCTCCTTTGTTGATGTCTCTTTATCCAGCAATATTTTTGTTCTCTAAGTTTCTTCTTTCATTTCAATAATATGTTTCCTCAACTCCTCAATCAGTGTTGCATCAATCGTTGAAGCGTTTTAAATCATCGCTTTTGGTTCAGCCATTGATAGCCTAAGAGTTTCAGCCTCTGATCTTGTCGCTGTTAATTGAATTTCCAATAAGAGTATCTATAAAAAAAATATAACGATTTTATAAATCATTAACTGAGCTAAAAACATAACAACATGAAATAGAGCGTCAGTAATAATTAAAAAGAACGCCTTGATTAATTGAACATTGTTTATCTTTTCTTCAGCTGCATTCAACTCATGTGTTGTTTTTTGATTCTTTTCTTTCAATGAATGTACCTAAAACAAATATAAAGCGTGTTAGATGTGTTACAAACTTGAACAAAGAAGAGCGCTAGAAGAAAAAAAAAAAAAACATTTCACCTTTTCTTCAACCAAATTCATCCCTTGTATTGCTCTTTCGCTTTTTTCCTTCTCCATTTCTATCAATTTATTTGCATCTTCAACCTAACAAGCAAAATTAAAAAGTTGGTTTTAAAAAAAAAAAAATCATGACTTAAATGAAACGAGAGTTAATATCTATTGTGCAAGCAATTTACCTGTTCCTCGAGCAAATAAATTTGTTTTGCGGCTTCCATACATCTCTCCCTCAATGAAGTAATTTCCATTCTAACTTCTCATAATTATGTGCTCAACAGTGTTACTTTGCTTGGTTTAATGTGCTTTATCAGTAGATCGGATAATGAAATATCGTCCTCATTGTTTTGACTGTTGCGGCTCCTTTGAGTGGATTGACTAGAACTGGAACCATCCCGTTTTACTCTAAACTCAAAATTTAGGGCATTTGGTCCTTGAGTTTGAGTTTCTTCACTGAAATCTTCGTGTTCATCTCAATGGCAGCAACTCCCAAGCCATATTCTCTCCTTTCATGGTCCGTTGGGTTCAACGGATCCAACAACAGCTGTTACTTCGAAATTACAAATGTTAGTCCATATTGTTGGACATCAAATGATAACTGTAGAATAAATCCCAATTTTTGTTTAGATAGATCTTTTAGATTCCACCTTGCACACCTCGAAACTATTTCATCCTTGTTTTCTTCAAGTGGATCTACCACATTTGTCTTCTCCATAAACCAATACTATCATTTAAAAAAAATTCAAATACATTGAGAACAAGGTTTATCAAATAGTAGAGCGTCTACAACAAAAGAAACAGAGCGCCTGTTATCACTTCGTCAATATGTATAAAACAGAGGGTCTTCTTTACTAAAACAGAGCGCCATGAGTTATTTTTTGTAACCTATTCAATTCCTATGTGAAATATAAACAGAGCGTCTTTGAATTAAGAAAACAGAGCGCCTAAGTTTTTCACAAACAGAGCGCCTGTGTATTATCCAAACAGAGTGTCTGTGCATTATCCAAACAGAGCGCATGTTTATTTTTTGTGAATGTTCCATGAACAGAGCGCATATTGGAAAACAAACAGTGTGACATTGTAAAATTACTTACGGGTATCACTAAGATACATCCCGTGACCTTTTCTGGAATCGAAACGTTTTTTTCAAACGACTTTGTCAATTTCCGAAAAAATTATGATGTCTAGTTGTAATCACACATTAAATTCATACCTGCTACAAAGTTGTAGCAACCCCAATTCAAAAACGACTTCGATGTGGTTACGAAGAGCGTGTTCAGAATGTACAACATGAGAAGACCTACAAGGCTCATCGATTTGCGAACATTGATGGAAAGACATTCTTCTTTATATCGACAAAGAGCAAGAAGCTCAATGTCGAGAGGAATTAGAGTCTCTAATTCACTCATCTTCAACAAAAACCCAAATACAAACTGATTCAAGAGATCAAAGAGCAACAAACTAAATGAATTCGCATCACTGACTACTGCATTTTCATGCAACAAGCTCAATGAATTCGCCAACAAAAAGCTTCATGGAGTTGCATACCTCCATGGACATGGATTGAATTAAAGTGATACCGCATTCAAGGAGGAAGAGAAGTGAGGTTGTGAGTGGAATTGAAGAAGAAAGAGGCACGAAATGGGGAAATTTTTGGTGGGAATCCGGGAAATGTGGGTTTCGGGTCAATGATGGGATTGAGGGCACTGTTTTGTGCAAAAATCGGGGAGTAAAACGCAAAGAATGGAGTGAGGTATGATTAGAATCATTTAGGGGAGTGTGGTGTAGGGAAAAGATAAGAGGGGGATTTTAGTGCAATTTAGCGCGCTAATTATCCACTAAAACTATTTTAATTTATTTTGTTTCCTATAAATACAAGCTCTCTTCTCCTTGAAAAACTTCTTACATACATAAAAACACTCCTTTTCATGCAAGTGAAGAGATAAACAAGAGAAAAAAAAGAAAGGACGTTTGAGAAGAAGAGGAGAAGCTAGTGTTACAAGGCGATGAGAACCCCACACCATTAATAAGAGAAGGTGATCATCTTGTTTAGAAATTTTGTGAAAAATCATAGGCTCGATGATAAATTCCAGTTTTAATATATGTTGAATTTTGACATGTCTAACTTATGATAGAGTTGATAGATCATGATTTGGAGTTGTGAATCTCAAGATATAAATCAAAATATACAGATATATTAATCTATAAAAATTGGTTATAGGGATCAATTTGTGAGTTGATCTGGAATTACACAGAAAGAGTTAGAAAATGAGCCTTATATTAATAGAAATCCCTTATACTAATTATTGAAGCAAGGTCAAACTATCTGATTTAACAGAAAATATAAAATTGAACGAATAAACTGCTATTATTGGTAAGGTTTCATGATGAAAAATCAGATTCTATGGAAAAATTATAGAGTCTAGTTCATTCGAAGGTTTTCGAAATAATTTTTGGAGTTGTATACGAGAAGTTATAGATTTAAACGTCTCGAAGGATCATATTGGACATAATCCGAAAATGAACCGTTTTGACCCCGAAATAACTCCAATTGTTCGCAAATACTTCTAATGATGACATTCTTTAGTAAACCTTGTGTGATCATTTTGGTATGAGGGTATCTCACTGTAGAAGACCCTGGGCTCCGGTTTGGCTGATCCCCTTTCGCGGATGTCGCTTTTGCTAAAGGTGAAGAGAGGTTACTGATGAAATTGAATAAGTCCCACCAAGGGCACCACTATAACATTGAGGGTTGAAAGTCCCAGAAATAACCTAAAGGGTGAAGGGTGAATAGGTTATCTCAAAAAATTTTCAGACAGTGCCGTAAAGCTATGGGCTAGTCTACACTGCCTGAGTTTTGCTGTAGTATTGCGGAAGTTCTGTAGTTGAGACTTTTGCTTTGTAAGGCTTGTCTCTTTTGACTTAAAGTTTTTTGCTAACAGTTCTAGAAATGATAACCAGTACGGAAAAGTAAATGACACAGGATTTTTATACTGGTTCAGATATCTGCTACCAACAAGTAACAGAACCTTAGTCCAGTCTTCCCTTGGTCATGACCAGTGTAGTCAAGCCAAGAGGAGGTTCACTAGTCCTTGTTTCTGATTTACAAGATTACCCCTTTACAACAAGAACTTACTTGCTAAAGGATGAAGAACCTAGATCTTGTAGTGCTCTGCTGCAATTATTGTTCTTCACTTGCAGACTAGTGAACCTTCTTCACAAATCGTGAATCTTCGATTCAACTCACGCACAACGAGTTTTCAAGGCTTTTCTTCTTTTGAAAGCTCTCAAATGGTGTTCAACTTTTCTCAGACTCGTCAACCTTGTTCTCTGCGCTGTGAGTCCCCTTTTACAGACTCAAGGAACCAGAACCCGTGACTATACGATCTGATAGTGATAGCTTTGTCCTCTACTGTAGAGGACTGACCTGGCTTCACCTTTTCTGATCCTGTACACATCACCATTGCCTCAGCTTCTCTTTTTTGGCCCCTTACTTGTTCCTTTCCATTCCAGCACAACTTATACTGCACCCACACTCATACACCAGGTCTACTGCACGCCTTTGCTACACCCTTGGTTGCATGAGCTCTGTTGCGCAGTCTTCATAACCAGCCTTTCTGCAACTGCACTTGCACCAAATACTATAGCCAGTCTGCTGTAACTCAGCTTCTACTCAACAGCTTCCAGAACTCATCTGCTCAGCCTGCTAGTGTAGTCTCATTTGCACCCAGCATTGTACTCAGTCTTCTACAATTCAGTTTGCATACTTGCACTGTAATATGGTTCACCTTACGTTGCTGCTGGAACTGGCCTTGAACATAGGAAGAGTTCTAGATCATGAGAACTCTGAGAGCCTTTTGCTGTTATATGTGATTGATCTTTGATCTATAAAGTTTTAGTCCCTGGTAGTCTGCATTCCTTTGACCTGCTCTGTTGCACCCTGCTGCACCAGCGGTCTGCTGGACTCTGCTGCATCTCCTACGGCCCTAGTCTGCAACTACCTAACTAATTGTTACAGCCTAAGCATCTAATACATACACAATTTCTTCCTAAGTTTTGTTTATCAATTACTATACAATAGAGGGATTGTACATTCCTATCAATCTCCCCCTAAATTGATGCAAACTAAACTTCTAAGAAATTTAAACAGCAAGATAACCTATAAATCCATTACTATGTAAAAAAAATTACAGAATGTAGAGGACTTACTTTTTCCCTATGGATCAATCCTTCCGTCCTCTCTTGGAAGGGTAATCCTGCTGCAGAATCTTGGGTCTTTTGTGCTTTTGTCTCCTTCTTTGCTGTTCTACTGTGGTCTGCTGTTTTGCGGACCTGGATCTTTGCTCTGCTGCAAGTCTGCTGCTTGTCCTTTTTGCTACCTCCCCTTGAGTCCGCTCTGCTGCAGTAGTTCGCTCTGCTGTAGACCTCTCAGGCTTCTCCCCCTTTTTGTTTGCATTAAAGCTCTGGGAGAGGTCCTTTACTGCTTCCTTAAGTGCCACGAGCTCAGTTGCCATGTTGTTTTGTGTAGCTGTGGCTCTTATGACGGCTGCTTCTACTTTTGATTCCAAGTGTGCAAGTCTTTTGTCATTGTTAAGAATGTGGCCCTGCGGTTGATTCTGTGTGTCTTGTATGGTCTTCTACAGCCTTCTGAATTTGACAGCTTGAGCAGTATGCAGTCTATTGTAATTTACAGTAGTTCGCAGATAGTATTACTGACTGATTCCTGTACTCTTCTGTGCTTGCCTTGTAACTGCTTAAAGCAGATCATAGAATGCGTCGAAGTAGTGCTCCCTTTGATCCTTTTCATCGGCTATGTCGTCTGCAAGGGGCTGTAAAGTGGCAATGAAGTCATGAAGAGCATCCTCTGTCCATGCCTTGATATCATTGATGCTCTGGTTCATCTGTTGCAATTTTTCATCCACACTGGAGGGTGAAGCTTCTGGAGTTTTGCCCGTCTGCTTCCTTCTAGTTGCAGACCTGGTTCTCACTGATATGGGTATCTCTGTGTATTGAGAGAGCTTTGCTGTTTTCATCCCTAACTTGAGACTCCTTAGGGCTGACTGTGGAGCTATTGGGATGTTTGTAGTGGCTCCATGCAGCAGCTCTTGAGCAAATCCAACTGAATCCAAAAGAGGATTGATGGGTGAACAGGATGTGGATTGATGAAATATCCCCTTTTATTTGCTGACTTGTTGTTTCTGGAACTGAAGGAGTATCCTCCATCAAATGTCTTTGGAGAACAGAGAAAGTCATTCCCTTCGATGAGCTCTCTTCTGCTGTTTGCTCTTCAGCCTCAGGGATTTGCAGTCCTCCATGTCTTGCATTTGTGGGTTGCTCAACTGCATGCATGAGCTCATTTGTAGGGACAGTTGCAGTTGTCTCAGCTGTACTCAGCTGCTCGTCTGCAGATACTTCCTCTGTTGCGGGGACCAAGCTTGTCTGCTCGTCTTCAGCTACTGGAGTGGTCTGCTCCTCTTCTGTGATGTCCTCGACTGCAGTGGATGGGGCAGTCTGCAACTCTGCCTCATCCGCAGGTATCTCAGTAGTGAGGTCCTCTACCTCTACTACAGTTGTTTCCTTTGCTGTAGTTTCCTGCGTTGTTGGTTCAGCTGCACTGGTCTGCATTAAGGTGGATTCTGCATTGGCTAAGGGACTTCCTCCCCTGCTACTTCTTAAATGAGCTCCTCATCAATGTAGCAATATCCACCCTGATCTTCATCACCACCATCATCATCAGCTCCTGGAGATGGTGGTCTGCCTACTTCTGGTCTGGAGAGGTACTCCTGGACTTCAAGTGTCGCAGCTCGAACATGCTTGTCAATTATTCTTTTGAGCTCCAGCCTTACTTCTTCACAATGAATAAACTCAACTTGATGCAGTTGAGCTTGTCTGTGCCTTCCGGTGTTCATTATGGAGTCCTTCCATTCCACTACTCCATTGAAGAGGATGTAAGGCTCTTTTGGCCTATTCTTTGTTTGACCAGCGTGTTATTACAGTAGGACCATCTGCTACTCTCTTCTGTAGCCTGGTGTGAGGCGCAGTCTGTAGCAGAGTTATCTGTTGAGTGGCTCTTTGCAGTGCAGCTTCTTTGTGGATCTTTTTGGTATCTGCTTCAAGAGCTCCATCCATTCTCCTCTACTCTTCTACAATCCTCAACTTGCTTTTCATCTTCTTCTGTGGGAGTTGGCTCGGGTATGCTGCTACTGACAGTTTTTCTCCTCCTCAGTTTGTGTTGTTAAGCAAACTCCTGTAGCATAGCTTCCTTCTGAGGCTTTCCTAGTAAGGCATCCGTCTTGCTCCTGTGTTCTTTGGCTTTCTTCCTCAGATCTTCAACCAGTTTGAGGGTTTTTCTAAACTTTTGCCTCTGTTAAGGGGTTTCCTCCTCTACTTCAACTTCTTCAGTAGTCCTTACTCGAATTATCTGGGGTTCATCATCATCGTCATATGGAACTAGAGAAGTTGTGGAGGTTGGTTGGTCTACTGCAGGTACCCTTATTGTGATGGCCGTTGCTGGCTCGTCTGCAGTAGAGATTTCTATGATGATGATACCAGGTGTTTCAGTAGAGATTTGTTGTGGTGCTGGTCCTTCCAGGGTTTGAAGTACAGCCTCTATGTCTTCAATCTCCTTCAGTGTGTTTCCCTTCGCGGTGAGTTCTTTTCTGAATGCAGCTTGAGGGCCTTCTCAGATTTCCTCGAAGCTGCTCCTTGAGGCCAATATGAAATGTCGCAGTTCATTATCTGCTCGTGTCCTTATGAGTGCCAAAGCAACATTGGAATCATGTAGGGCTGCTACTTCAGGTGCCTTGGGAGGAAGAGTTTTGAATATGAACCTTCCTCGATGGTTGCAAGTGGTTGTATTAATTGTTGTTCTGTAAGATTTTTAGTCTGCTGCACGTCTGCAAGTGTATTGCTAGTCTGCACTACTACAAGTGTATCGCTCGTTTGCACAGCGTCTTCAGTCTGCATGTCTGCTTCAATGCCTCCGTGCTACACGTTTGCACTAGCCTGCACATCTGCAGACTCTACTTCTATTTCTGTTGCTTTCCCCATGGGAAGTTTTTTTGTTTCTTCACAAGATTGGAGTATCAGTTTCCTTTTTGGAGGCTTAGGAGCCTTTTCTTCTCGGGCTTTTGAGCCCTTTGCGGCACTACAGACTGTGTTGTAGACTTAGGTTTTGGTGGTGGTGGTGCCACTGTAGCCTTCCTTGTCTTTGCCAGACTTGCTGGCAGTCTGCCAATCTTTTTGATGTCGACTTGCTTTGACACCGTTCAAGGCCTTCTTTGAGCATCTGATAGCTTCAACTTGCCTTTTAGAATGATGCTCAACAGTTTGTCGTAGAGAGGCTATATGGCCTCTACTGCACCGGCTAGTTGATACATCATCAAGCTAGCCTAGTTGATCTCGTGCTTCATTACGATTGCACACATAATCTCCTGCTGATCTTGGGTGATCTGGTCCTTTCAAAACTCCCTGGACATGATGGCCTTCTTGACCACATCTGTAAGGAATCTGTGTTCCTTTGATAGGAACTTCTTTATCGTTCTGATGCCTTCTTTCTGATGCTCAGTTCCAAGCATTGTAAGCCGTCCCTCTGTGATGACTCTTGTGGGAGTCACCATTGTGCCTTCATTGTGCAGTTTGATGATGCACGCCATGTCCTCTACAGTGATCTGGATGGCTGTCTTCTTGTGAGTGTAATTGATTTCTTGAAAATTCCTCGAAACCCAAGTAGTGTAGCCTGCTAGTGTAGCCTCGTTTGCACCGAGCACTGTACTCAGTCTTCTGCAATTCAGCTTGCATACTTGCACTGCAATATGGTTTACTTCACGTTGCTGCTGAAACTGGCCTCGAACACAGGAAGAGTCCTAGATCATGAGAACTCTGAGAGCCTTTTGTTGTTGTATGTGATTCATCTTTGACCTGTAAATTTTTAGTCCCTGCTAGTCTGCATTCATTTGACCTGATCTGCTGCACCAGCAGTCTGTTGTACTCTATTGTATCTCTTGCGGCCCTAGTCTGCAACTATCTAACTAATTGTTATAGCCTAAGCATCTAATACATACATAATTTCTTTCTAAATTTTGTTCATCAATTTCTATACAATGGAGGGATTGCACATTCCTATCAATGTATCTATTGTCTGTCGTCTCTGTGTGATTATTATAATGGTAACTATAACAATTTCTTGAGTGAACTGTTGAGTGTAGCAGTGCGTGAGACTTTGACTGGGGACCTATCGTGTTACAGGGTCATTGTCTCAGTTTGTTTGATATGCAGGTCTTGACTGTCATACCATAAAGGGTATGACAGTAGTAAATGACGTCGATAATGTCTGGAGTGTCGATGGACGTATGGATTCGAGCGTTGTTACGTGGTATTAAGGGTGGTTATGTGACTAGGATGAATCATTGAAATGCTTGTGATGAAAATTTTGAATGGCAGATTGACATGATAATTATAGTGCTGGAAAAAAGGATCCAAGTGATCATTTCCCTTTTCTTTTATTACCTTCTTCTCTCCTGTAACCCCTAGCAAGGGGCCGACATATTATTGAGCTCCTATAGCTCACGATTACTATTTTTCTGTGTCTTTCTTCTTCTCTTTGTTACAGGAATAAGACTTGAAGAAGAAGTGTGATCTAATATTTGATGCTAGATGTAAGTTGTGCGTGAAAGATATTCTGATCTTCGAAAGAGACATAAGTTCTGCTGTAAAGGTGATATTCTGAGTTATGATTGAGTGCATCAAAAGTTTCTAAACTAATGATGTATAGGTGAACTTAGCTTAATTTTTATGACTAAGCCAGAAAGTATAATTTTTTCCTAGCTGAGGCGTTGGGCCAAGCAGTAGTGATGCCATATATATCTTTAATAAATAATAGAAATTCGGGATGTTATAAATTGGTATCAGAGCCAAAAGTTTAGGATAGGAATTAAGTTGAATCATTTAGGAATAAGTTAAGCACAATACAAAGGCATGTAGTATAAGATAAGTATTACAGAAAGAGTTGTATTGGATTGATAGCATAAGTTGTTTGCTTAATTGGAATTAAAACAACACTTGTGCAAATAAGACCAAGAAAGAACAAAACCTTGATGTTTTGAGGATATTTTTGCAATGATAAAAACACTTAGATGTGCTAAAATAATACTGAGAGGATATATATCATGTGGTAAATATGCCGGTGGAAAATAGGACCGATGTGTCTATGACGTGTATGAAAACACACATCATTTCTTTACTCTTATTGTTTGTTTTATTCCTCTTCTATTGTCTATTTAGTCTTGTTAGCGTCTTTTTGTCTTGTAAGGTTGGTACTGCTGCATTTTTATGTATTTGACAGTTTGGCGTGAAGTTTGAAACAAAAATGAACAAGGATGAAGAAAATGACAAGTCACGAGCTCCAAGGTTGGAAATTCATGATTTTCATCGTTTCATGTGCCTCAAGAGATAATGCATCAAAGTTTCACATCGATAAGGTAGATTAGTGAATTTTGATGTGTTGTATAAGTTTCTAGAATTTTTGGACATCGTTTAGTATTTTTCGTAGGTGTTTTTATGTATTTGGTAGATTGGCGCGAAATTTGGAACAAAAATGAAGAAGGATGAAGAAAATGACAAGTCATGAGCTTCAAGGCTGAAAATTCACGATTTTTGTTGTTTCATATGCCTCGAGAGCTAATGCAACAAAGTTTCACATCGATAAGCTAGATTAGCGAGTTTTGATGTGTTGTATAAGTTTCAAGAATTTATGGACGTCGTTTAGTATTTTTCGCAGTAGTTTTAGGTGATCAGCACACATATGTCGCGGCTACAACAGGCAGTGTTGCGGGCAGGACACAAGGTCGCGGGCACAACGTCTCCAAGTCACGGGTGTGACAGCTCATTTCAATAGAATTCCGGGTTTTTAATATGTCGCGGGCATGATACTTGCTGTGTCTCGGCCGCGATTGTCTCCCAGATGCAGATCATTACTTTTTAGCCGTCGGATCAATCTGGTCTTGACCCTGGCTTATAAATGCATGCTCTAGGGTTCTTCTAATCATCATATAGAGCACAAAAATGGTAGGGGAGATCAGAGGAGGAGGAGACGCGAAAAGGAGAGGGTCTGGAGGGTTTTTGATCAACTTTTCAAGGAGAATATATCCGCAACTCGTTGTATAGCATAGAACAACTGTTTGGAACACGCCGTGTACTGTAAAAGCTTCATTCTCAGTTAATTATTCTCTGCATGATATCTTTTTGATGTTATGATTCATTCCATGCTCAGTTTGATTGATATGCGTGAGTAGATCATTAGTAGGGATGCGTTGATGAACTTTGATGACCTTATGATGCGTGCCGTCGTAAGCACGTCAAATTTATATTTATAAGAGCACCCACTTCACTCTATAAATATGGAGTTAAAT
>JAOVYX010014853.1:0-30355 GCA_035668315.1 Drosera spatulata | reverse complement strand
GAATTTTGAAACCATTTATTTCACTAATTGTTACCTTTTAATTATGTTCATTTATTTCTTTTCTAACTCGTTAGCATAAAATTCGCAGGATTCATTTTTGGAGCGATTCGCTCAACATCCAGAGTCAAAGGCCGATTCGTCTATAGATCCAGAGGCCTTCCAGCAGCAGCTTCCAGCAGCCGCTTCCCAGAAATATATCGAGGTCCCAAGGCCACAGAAGGGAAAGGTCTACGGTATTGGGTCGGCTGCCACTAAGTTCTACTCGAAGAGCCAGCTGTCTGGAATCTTCAGGTCACAGTCACAGTCTGCTCGTGGCTCAGGCGTATCTTTGGAGCAGGTGCAAACGTTGCAGCAGCAAATTCTCACCCAACAGCAGGCCATGGAACGGATGCAGGCTCAGATTGCATTTTTGATGAGGCAGATGGGCGCTGATCCCAATTCCACTTGCCAGGCAGAGGCTAGCGCTGATACGCCTAGATTCCCTCCGGGTCCAGACGATGATTCCTGCCCTCCGGAGCAGCGACATCCCGAGTTAGCCGGACATTGACATAGTAGCTTTGTAATGTAATAATGTAATGTAACTTTGGAATATACATTTCTGTTCTATATGATTTTGGTCTCAAATTTTTAGAGATTATATTCGTGACATTGTAATCTTTAAACAGGTATTTTAATGAGTTTTTATAATTATTATTTATTTTTTAAAAAAAATTTACATTCTGCGATGGTTTCCGTCGCAAAATATAATTAAAGTTAAATCTTTATACTTATATCTGCGACGGAATCCGTCGCAGATATAATGAAATTTATTCTAAACAACATTTTCCTATGCGACGGATTCCGTCGCAATATAATATAATTATTTATTTATAACATTTACCTATGCGACGGATGCCGTCGAAACTTGTAATTCCATATACAACGGATTCCGTCGCAATAAAATATAATTATTTATTTATATTAAGAATTTAATTTAATGATAATGTAATTATTATTTCGACGGATTCCATCGCAAAATAAAACAAATTTTAAAAAATTTGTTTTGCGACGGAAAAAGTCAATCCGTCGCAATATATATTTGTTTGCGATGGATCCGTCACAAGTTATTGGTTTTGCGATGCTATTGATTGCGACGGAATATGCCGTCACAAATTCCGTCGCATATGATTTCTGCGACGGTATTTTCCCTCTTTGCGACGGATAAATTCCGTCGCAAACTGATGCATTTTTTTGTAGTGTATCATGAATTTAGGAAGAGGTTGTTGAATCAGATCCTAAGAAATTGATGATAAACAAAACAATCTCCTCAAGGCAGCAACGTCGTGACTCGAGGACAGAAAAGTAAAGGATAACAAGTCAGCGAGTACAGATGATCAACGTCAGCAGAGTACAGTCATGCTGAGTCCCATCTCTGAGAGCCATATAAGACAACAAGGTGAAGACAAGACTCCACAGATCAGCAGACCAAGTGAACAAAGCTAAGTGTTCTGTTAAAGCAAGTTGAAGCAGTAGATCTCAGTACAAGACAAAGGCGAATACGTCACTGTGAAAGTTTTCACAAGCTATTTTATTTTCAGGTTTTTTTCAGGAGCGTTGGAAGTTGGCAATGAACTCCTCCTGATCAAAATCGACGACTGATATTATTTAAAAGGACTAAAGAGACGACGATAGTAGAAAGAATGTTGTCTATGAATAGATGAAGTGCAGCAAGGTTGCACCTAGTTCTCAATTCTGAAAAAGAGCAAGTGTTGACTGTGCTGAAAGAAATCTCTCTATTTGAACATGTGCTACGTCCAAAGCAAACACAGTGGCTCACGTCTACTCGAAGGGTCCAAAAGACTAAAGGCTAACTAATAGGTGTAAATTAGGAGAGCTTGAGTAAGCTGCCTAAGAGAGGTGTTCAGTAGAAGACTACACCGCTTGTGTGTACTCGATAAACTGGTTAAGGGTCAACCAAAAACTTTACACATGGTGAAATACCTCTTAGTTGATCATACTGATCTCTAAGGGAAGAGTGGACGTATGCTTTAGAGTTTCATTTAAACTCTATCGTCAGAACCACTATAAACCTAGTGCCTTTATCTTTCTTGCATATTTATTGTTCTCATGACAAAGTCAAATCTAACTAAACTTGAGAACAATTGTTTTAAGAAATTGGTGAAGAAGTTACCATTGTACCCTAAAACTCAAAATTTAGCATACAACAAAGCTGAGCTGAACAATCCGTAGAATTACTCTTTGACTCTGCTGATACATCGTTTCACTCGCCCACCCCTCCCCCTCTCTAGGTTTATTTTCTCCTTTTAGGCCCAATACAGATATTGCTACCTTTAGCAATATGGCATATGTTGAAGGCTTACAACATAATCTACTCTCTATTAGTCAACTTGTTACAGGGGCATACTGTTGAATTTCATAATAACCTATGCCTTGTGAAAGATCTGTTAACAATGTTATTAAGCTTGTGGGGATAAGAGTTTGGGATGTCTATGTCTTCGACTTTAATTATCCTATGTAAATTGACTCATGTTTTCTGACCAAACAGTCTAAAGACACTAAGCGGCTTTGGTATAAACGCTCGACACACTTGAACTTCAAATATATGGCAAGACTGTCTTCTAGAAATCTGGGGAATTGACTACCATTTATTTCCTATGAGAAGGATAAGGATTGTAAGACTAGCCAACTTGGCAAGCAGACTAAATCTAGTCTGAAGGATAAGCATGATCAAATTAGTTCTGAACCATTACAGCTTCTTCATATGGATCTATGGGTCCCGTTTATACTCTTAGTTATGGTAAAAAGAAATACATCTTAGTCATTATAGATGATTATTCTCGATATACCTGGGTTTTCTTTCTTTCTTGAAAAAGAGAGACTCGTGCTATTCTAACCAGATTTCTGAGATAGGTCCAGAATGAAAAAGGCCTGAATGTGGTCACTACAAGAAGTGATCATGTAACAGAGTTCGATAGAAGAGAAGTAGAGCAATACTGCAATGATCATGAAATTCAACATAACTTCTCTGCTCCTCAAACACCTCAGCAGAATGAGATAGCTGATAGGAAGAACTGGATCCTAATAGAAGCTGCCAGATCAATGCTACTTGAAGGTGTTCTGTCCAAGATGTTCTGGGCAGAAGCCGTAAGCACTGGGTGCTATTTTCATTGATTCATAATGCATTTCGAAAGATACCCTACTAACTCTAGAAAGGGATAATTCCTAACCTTGGCTATTTTCATATTTTTGGGAGCAAATAATACGTGCATGATACAACAAATGCTATTTACATAAATTTGATGCTAAGTCAGATGAAGCTATCTTTTTAGGTTACTCTATTGTGAGTTAAAGCTTTTCGTGTTTTCTACTAGTCTATTGAGAGTATTGAAGAATCTGTTCAGGTTTCCTTTGACTAGACTAAAATTACTTCACCAAGAGAAATTTATGTTTTTGATGAAGAATGTGTACAGGTTGATCCACAGTCAGACAACATTGAACAGATTGACACAACTCCTCAAAATAAAGTCCCAACATACACACTTGACGAACAAAGTCTAGTAGAAGAAACTCTTGCAGTAGATCTTTTACCTAAACTGCCACCAGGCCCATTGAGTCAGTCTGAGCAGATGACAGCTAAAGAGCGTATGCCTTCAAAAGTCCTAAAGGTGGTTACTGGAGTCAGATAGGCAAAGCCTCACTCTAGATATTTAATAATTGGAGATAAAGATGCACCAAGGATTACCAGATCTACAACCAGAAATGAATGCCTATTTTCTTCCTTCTTGTTTCAAGTGGAGCCCAAGACAGTTTCTGAGGCTCTGACACATCCTAGCTAGATAGACGCTATGTAAGAAGAGAGAACTAGTTCACCAGAATTGAAAGTTTGGAATTCGGTTAATAAACCCTCAGATCATCCAGCTATAGGCACAAAAGGGATCTATAGGAACAATATGGACGAAAATGAAGTTATCATAAAAAAAAATAAAAAAATAAGGTCGACCTGGTTGCTGAAGGTTACTCACAAGAGGAGCGCATTGATTTTGATGATGCCTATGCACTTATTGCCGGACCTAAAAAAGTACGAATATTCCTAGCATATGATGCTTCAAAGTCCATGAAGGTATATCAGATGGATGTAGAGAGTGTCTTTCTCAATAGAAGACTTCAAGAGGAAGTAGATGTCAGACAACCTCCTAGTTTTAAAGATACAGACCATCTAGATCACGTATACAGCTTAAGTAAGGCTCTGTATGGGCTCAGCCAGAGCCTGGTATGATACTCTCTCAAACTTCATAATTGAAAAAGGTTTTAAAAGGAAAGTTATTGATACCACACTTTTCATTAAGATACATAAGGACAACTCTTACTTGGTCAGAAGGATCCTGAGGGGATCGGTTTATCGGATCTATGGAAATCTCATTGTGAGTAAAGGTTATGAGTGAGCCTGAAAACACTATCTATTGAGCTGTGATCCGAAGTGATCTAGTGGATTCCCTTCTTGTATAGCACACTGCTAACAAGAGAAAGAGTGGATTAAGTTCAAATTCATTAGTTAATACTGATTGAGTTAGAATCACTATAAACTGTGTGTTCTTCATTTCTTGATATCATCTCTTTTCGATCTGTTAGTTGTTGATCTAAGTATCTGTTAGAATCACGAACAGTTAGTTGATATCGTGATTAGATCACTGTTCGATCATCAGTCTGATAGATCAGTTAGTTTCTTGATAGTCTAACTGATCAATCAAGAAACTAACTGATCATTCATCTGTTTGTTAGAATTGGTTGTTAGAAACTTGATTAGGTAATAATCTGTTCTTCATCTGTTTGTGAGCATTTGATCAGATCCAATTAGGTTTGATTGATTATATCATTGTTTTCACTATGCATAAGATTTTTAATTGTAGAAATTTGAGTCGAACAACCTATTCACCCCCCTTCCCCCCTCTTGTCTGTTCTTGATTACAATCATGTACTTTCATACTCCATTAAGTTGGAGTTTAGAGCTGCTGAGTTTTCGCAAGGGTGGGACGGGAAAGCATGTGAGGTTCGTAAAAGTGCCTACAGAGAGTCCCAATGATACAGGAAGATCTCGTTGTTTATGTTCATATTTCAAAATTTAAGCTATTTTTAGTTATTTTTTCGTATTTTAGTTCATTTCGTTAATTTAGGTAATTAGGATTATTTTATTTGCGAAACTAGGGTTTCTTAGAGATCTATTTAACCTAATTATGGGTTTTCCATCATGTTTAGTTTATGTTTTGAGGAATATTCAGAATTACTTGGTTGAGAAGAGAGATTATGATCTCTATTTATCGATCTTGTCTTTTTCCTTGATCTTGCATGTCGTAGTCCTTGCGGTCCTTTCATCATTTGGTATCAGAGCATGGTCAATCATGAGCGACGTGAATTAAAACGAAGGCGCCGTAATACCTAGGGTCGTGGATTCGATCTAGAGGAAGTCCAATAGCCACGTCGATAGAAACAAGACCCACATGACATCGAGATTGAAAAGAATTAAACACAGATTCTGGATCTGGAGCTATAGCTTGTGAAGACAAGGTGTATTGGTCCATCCAAAGCCAAACACGAGGGATAAGAGATTTCATCCAACGATGGAGATGATGAGGAAGATCTAGATGTGCTCGTGTTTCCAATCTGGGGGAGACGACGAGCCTTTTAGATTGAAGAATTGATCCCATCTCAGAACATTAAGGTGAAACTCAAGATTTCGGAGTTCAAAGAGTTACGTAGTCCCTTCTTGGTGATTATCCCGATGGAGACGGTGATGAATTGGGAGGAGTCATATGTGAATATGGTGATGATGAGTCGTATGACGTCGATATCTTGCTGAATGATCTGCTAGAGGAGATCTTGATCATAGTCAAGCCGTCAAGAGAAGTTTTTCATTCGAAGGAGGATCGAGTTGTTTATGTACCTTTTGATTTGACGAAACCTCGAAAATCTCCTTTTGTTTTGAAGCCCATGAAGATCATGATTCCTACATCAATAATTCCCAGAGATGATTCATCCTTTCACAGTAACAATATTTCAATTGGAGAC
Source organism: Drosera spatulata (assembly GCA_035668315.1). Lineage (NCBI taxonomy): Eukaryota > Viridiplantae > Streptophyta > Magnoliopsida > Caryophyllales > Droseraceae > Drosera > Drosera spatulata. Next base: position 24,292 of record JAOVYX010014853.1, on the reverse strand, counting down.
GATTTATTGAAGAAAACAGAAAGAACCAAGAACATAATAAGAATCGTATTCTTGTTTATTCTTCACTTCAAGCTTCGCGGTCGCATATTCTGTAACCCGTCAGCTTACATCAATCAAACTCGAGGACGAGTTTTGTCTAACCAGGGAGAATGATGCAGGAAGATCTCTTTGGTTATTTTCATATTTCAAAACTTAAGCTATTTTTATTTAATTTTTGTATTCTAGTTCATTTAGTTTAAATTAGTAAATTAGGTTTTTTTTTTTTTTTTGTTTACGGAACTAGGGCTTCTTAGAGATCTTTTTAATCTCATTATGGGTATGCCCGTCATGTTCAGTTTATGATTTGAGAAACATGCAGAATTCCTTGTTCGAAAAGAGAGATTATGATCTCTATTTATTGATTTTGTCTTTCATCTTGATCTTGCATGACATAGTCCTTGCTGTCTTTGCATCACCCAGGATCAAGAGTGATTATAGAGACAAAACACTCAAGATGAGGGGTAACTGTGAAGGAAGAGTTGAATAACATAGACAACAGTTCTTGGTTGAGGAAGACTGCTGAGCGTGGAGAGTTTTCTAGACGATGTGTGTACAAGAACAGGTTTATGGAAAGGCATCAATGTATGAGGAACCCGAGGCACGGTTCAAGGAGTGCCTCTAATATTTGTGTTGTTGAAAAATCGAATGGTGGAGGTCAACAGATTGTGAGGTCAAGGAACTCTGAGTGGAAGTGAAAGAGGTTGTCAGTTTCAACAGCTTTTTCCACTTGTATTGCTACGTGAGATTAGTATGGGATCGTCGACAAGTGTTGTGTTGAGTTAAAGTGTTGGGAATATATCACAAGTGGGAGATTTGTTGGGTGCTGGTCCACATTCGTAGAGAAGAGGAGAATGACGAAGAGGCGAGGCACGGGCCATGCTTGGCCAAACATGACTGTGCAACATGGAATTCGGCAGTTCTCTGGGCACGGGCCGCAACCACGGCCATGCGGCTTCTTGCGATTGTTTCTCCAAGATTTTAGATTTAGATGTGTTTTGAAACTTTTATATTTGGATCAATCAGATTTAGAAAAATTAGGGTTATTTCTTGAGTTTATAAATAGCTCCTATAACTAATAATCTCTGTTTCTCATATTATTGGATCTCGTTGATAGTCGTGGGTTTTTCTTTCCCTTTAGGGTTTTTCCATGTAAATTTGATGTGTATTCTCCATTATTGTTTAATCGTGTTTGTGAATCGATCCTAACAGGATAACCCTCACGGGGCAGAAAAAACCCACAGAAACAAATCACTAATTAATATGATTTACAATCTGATTTGTGCATTCCCCACTCGTTTAATCTGATCTTATGTTTTACTCAAACCTTAGAAAACATGGTTATACATAAACCCACAAAAGCCTCTATGAATAAATCCATATTTATAAAAAATGATTAACTTAAAGAAATCTAGCTCAAACATGTAGCTGAAAGATATTTAACTCTAAAGACATTCTAACACATTAAAAAAAAATCTAAATCCAGATCATATATATTTCGAGCCAATCTTTAACATGAGACTTGTGATAGTCAATGAATGATGCGAGATGTTGGCAATTCATGTCTAAGTTTTTAGGAGGAAATGCATGTAAATCTACCGTTATTAGACTGGATAGCAATGCCATGAAGAAATTCAGAATCTCTATCATATGATTAAAACAAGAATTATTTATCATGATAATAATAAAAAATATTTATTATTGAATCAATTCTTATTGAAAATGTTATCACTGACTCTTTACATTGCTCCTAACATATGAATTTAAGGAAAATGAGGATTTATTTGTTTACAACATGGACCCTACCAACATAATTCAGCGATTAGTTTACCCTAATGCTGTTGTCATGTCACTCATCCTTTGAAAAGGGGTGCCAAACATATAGAAACAGCATTTTGGTTTTGTCATAAAACTAATCATAGTGCCATCAACAATAGAGTGAATTGATAATGCCGATTTATTTGTGACTAATGCTCGTTTCTACTAGACAAGGAATATTGTTGGCTTTGGATTATTGTAACATAACAGCGAATTAAATAAAAGGTGCATTGCCCCCGCCACTTTGGTAATCCATGTCATCCATGCATTCAGCATTGATCTCATGATTATGAAATGGAAATCATTGAAGTTGACATGAAAGGAATCTTAGCGTCAAAGACTACTCTTTGTTCCTATCTCGAACGTTATGCACAGAGATTAACGACAAGGGAATAGTGATTGGAAAAAAGAAAATATCAAGATTTGGTTCGATTATAAACCCTTACTCTCGCCATGATGTTCATCCATTCATTATTTGGCTACGCGATGAGAAGGTGTCGAGTTGTAAACTCCCTTTTCCTTCTCGTGTTTATGCTTTTGGTCAAGACTTTTTCTTTTCAGTATTTCCAATACACACTGTATCATTCCAAAAAAGAAAAAAGAAAAAAAACACTATCTAATTAAAATAATGATATCTCAAAGGTTCTATCTTATCTAAGTGCTTACCCAAGACATTATGCTTAAGCTGTGAAGCGTATATTATATGGATGGTGAAGAGTATCATTCTCCAACACTATTTGTTGCCATGGAATTTGAAATACATGGTCAAACCAACACAACTCAGTGACAGAAATTCCTATCAATTAGGCTAACTCAATCATTATCCTCATAAGCACGACAAAATATGATTAATATTTTAATCAGTTATTCATTGATGATTATCTTGATATAACGACGTGGGAAGATGTATAGAAGAGAAAACAGACCTGTCCTGACCTTAATTAATTTTCTAATATGATTAGGAAACAAAGAGGAAGGAGACTTTGTACCTGACCTGAATATGAATACATCAGAGCCACTCTATCCAAAAGGGTAGTTTCTGTCCAAAAGGGTAGTTTCTGTGTACGACTTCTCGGAAGGCACTCCATCACTGTCGGAATTTTCGGACTCATAGGGTACTTTCTCTTCGTTTCATTCCATTTGTAATATTTCCTTCATTTTAAAATTATTATAATAATTTGATCTCATGTGTGTGTCAATAGAAAGTTTGATATATATATATAATGACGATCAAATATTTATTTTTTATAAATTTATCGTGAAACATCAATGATTATAAATTATATATTTTTATTTAATACTTATTGTAAAACGATCAGACGTAATTTGACAAAAAAACTAGACTAATATTCATGCGTATAAATAATATAAAATATATACATATTATAAGAATTATGGGACGAAAGTAAAACTTTTTTTGGATCGTCCCAGTCAAATTTTTCTTTCCTTAATTATCAACTTTTTCATACAAAACTATTATTAAACGGTCCATACTTCATATCATAATAATTCACCTCACGATCATTTTTCTCTCTTTTTTCCTCACTCCTCTTTCTCTCTCTTATGTGGACAAATTGGTCTTTTCTTTAAATTCATCATATAAATTATGTGTTAATCAATCACTCATAATTTCTTTGAGACGAAAGGGGTAGAACGACATCCTAGATATTCACCTAGGAAATACGAAATGAATGCAGTCTTAATCCTGTTACGAACTATCGAGAAATTTTCTCGAATAACATTTACTACGGAAACAATTATCTCGATGAGCGAGGCCATCAAAGCCAAGTAGGGGAGCGATAAAATTTTATAGCTTGAAGATGCAGTATTAGAAATGACGACATGTTCCTTGAAACTCCGTGACATGAGTGAAAATATCATTCCAGTAACCTAGGAAGCATTCACAACCATCACTGAGATACTCGTTAAGCTGCGCCTATATAATAGAAGTTTTCAACTCATGAAATCCATGCTCCAAGTAAACCTGTGACGCAAAGCAAACAACTGAAAAATTCATTACATGGCGTTTCTACATTAGAAATCTTAATATTATCCATTACATGGAAGCAAACAGTGAATGCCTGTTTTCCATCCAACAAAACAGCATCCGAGTTGATCACATACACTAATCAAGTTTGTATATTCAGCGATGACCATGCATGTACACATTCTTCAGAAGCGACTGGATGTCTTCCAGTTTCGTAAAGCAAACGACAGATTCATCTCCTCCACTTGTCGATTTCTTTGGACGCTGTTTCTAATAGCTTTGTGGTATGGTCGATGAGCTCATCAAACAAAGCTACAGCCACATTCCTGTCACTGATGAGCCAAAGACGATGGTTAAAAGCGAAATCATGTAGTAATTTGAAGCAATGCCTTGACATTTAACGGCACATAAGACACCTCTCTAAGGAGTCTCTGAACGCATGTATCAGCAATCACAGATTAAAATGAGCTAGAAACATACAGCACAACCCATATTCTGGCATGAATCAAGATCAGAATATCAAAGTAGTATCAAAACGATTTACTTCAACTAAAAATGGTAATCAACAAGTCAAACATGTACATCCCAGAACTTCAGGTGGCATTGAGCATAGAAGACATCAGGGGGCTAGCGCATTGCAATTGATGTCATTCTGTTATTTGAGCATAGTTTCACAATTTGACAGTTCCAGCTCCAGCGAATTTATTTCAAGCTAAAGAGCAGATATTGCATGCCGAATTTGAGGGCATTATAAGATTGTATATGGTTCCGCGAAGAATCAGGTCAGAATATACAAGCATGCCATCCCAGGTGGTTTCTGATCAAGGAAACCCTCAAGACTCATGACATATGATAAATGGAAGATGGTTCCAAGGAGAAGAATCAGTGGAAAACAGATAGGGCAGATTCTGCCACTGTAAATTTGTTTCAAAAAACAGATGAGCTTAATTAACCCCGTACAGCTTGACCAGCTTGGTGACTAAGTCGTTAACTTCTTTTGCGAGTAAAGATAATTGATAATAGTCATTCGCAGCACCTTAAAAGTATTAGTTTCAGTAGCTGCAATTGTTTCACCAGGCCAGATAATTATGCAGCCTCCAAGCCTCAGGTTTAGTTGCCTGTAACATCCTCCCAATAGAGGACTGTAATTAAAGTGCTAGGATCAGGATAAATGCCACAATACCAGCCAGCATTTTGTCTCAGATTACATCAATATTGAAAATAAAACCTTCTTTACAGACTACACCTCCCCCTCTTTGCTCCCTTCTGTAGTTCTACAGGACAAGGACAAGAAACAATGCTGCTAGGGGGTGTTCATAGAAAATAAAGGATGTGTGAGCATCAATATTTACCTAGTTGCATCAGCAGAATCCAGCAGGAAAATTTCAATTGGAATATTACAAGCTTGTCGGGTATTATGTAGCATTGCATCCAAGAAACAGCATGGACAACTAGTATTAAATCATTCAAATTGGATGCAAAAAGAATGCTAGTATGGGTGATGGAGAACATGGGACAAAGGGTAAAACGCAAAAAAGATTGCAGAATTGAAATTTTCACAATAAAGTCATTCTTAAAAATATACAACAAAATTAGCGCAGCTTTCCCAAAGCCTTCTCCTGATATGTTATTGGGTTCGTTAAAGAGCTGATGAGGGACATAGTTATCAGTTTAAAGTTCAAACATTTCTTCACATTTTGTTGTTTACAGTTCATTTGGCTATTCTTGTCTTGGTTCAGCTTTCTAACATCTTTTACAATTCTGTCATTTGCTTCAATGATTTGAGTTTATACTAAGTATAAGCAGGACTGCAGGAGAGGCTTGTCGTCCAGATAAGCCTAAGGAGGAGTAATAGAGATGGAAGCACTCTTTGCATTACCTAAGTAGATAGTCTACTCCCATCCTGAATTTCCATTCTCATCCATTTGGTCTACTCTTTCTACAGTTTCCTTCCTAAGTTCAGGTCAACATTAGTAGACAATGAAACACGCAGAAATCACTACGGTCGTTGTTTACTTAATTAGCATGACACCTGAATCAAATTAGCAGAAATTTGATTAATTTGTAGATTTATATCTGGCAGCCCCTACGCGAATCCATTGAAGTCCTCAAACAATTAGTTCAAAAACAATTAGTTCAAACATATTTGGCCACTTCATTTTCTTCTAATTTTTCCTTTAATAAAGAGATGAAATTGCCTCAGATTGATTTTCAGAGCAGTCATATTCCTCAAAACTCATTATATTCATTACCACAATGCATACAGCTGGGCCTCGAAAGTTTTACTGTTTGTACCAATAAATTTTTGCTGTTTTCAACAAGTGGCATACACCAAATGCAGAAAACCTTAAAACACAAAGCTTCCACGTTGTTGATTAAGAAGTACTAAAGTGGAGAGGAATGTGCTAACTTGCCAGCAAATTACAATCAGAGGCCCATGAATTCACCGGATAGACACGCAATAACTGATAAACAAAAAACAATGCTATGTTTCCAGACTGCTTATAGTACTGTACTCATGCTATAAGAACTCCAACAGTACAAGAAGACGACTGCTTACCGCTAGGTGATGCTTTCCTGCCGCTGAAATAATTTCCCAACATTTGAGTACTGCTGCTTCTCATCATAACCGATGCCTCTGCCAGCACCATAGCCAAAACCTATGCCAACACCACATCCCGCAGCAACTCCAACACCAAAGCTTAGTCCCGGAATCCCAAGACCCAATCCTGCAGCTGAAGTTAATTCATCAACAGCAAGAAAACAAGTGTGTCAATGACTTATGGAGATTGAATGGTAACTTAAAGGACTTTACTGAAGAATGTTCACCTGTCTAATTGATTGGCCAGGAAAAGCATTTAAAAGGAAAATAAGTAAAGGACAATCACACGCAGGCAAAGGGTGAAAAGCAAGAGGCATGTCAAATGGAACATGTATGAAGTTCATACACAACCACCGGATTAGGAGGGAAGAAGGAAAGAAGCGCTAACTATGTGGAACATGGTGATTTTGGGATTCAAATTTGGAGAAGAAAGAAGGGTATGATCACACAAGAGTATTTGACCAACGATGGAGTTGTATCGAATATTTAACCAACAATGGAGTTGTATCTCTTGCCCAAAAGCTAAATTCACAATGTATTAAATAATAAATTTGGCAGAGAAGAATGCGAATAATTACCAACATGATAATCGATGAAGATCATTGCAATGGAATGAAAAGCTAAATTCGAACTCGTTTGCTAGATAGCTCAGAAGAATGGAGGAAAATTAGTGAAAGTGCTCATGAATGTCAAGCTGGTGGGGCTCAAATTGAGAGTTTCCGATGGAGGATTATTTTGAACAAATATGAGGAAGTTGCTTAAAAAATTGCGTGGGACGACCCATTCGAAGGTTGGGAAACTACTAGCAGGAGTAAATGAGACCAAGAAATATGATCTAAATATCTGCATTCATGGAAGAACAAGCTAATCATTCCACCTAGTTTTGTCCAGAAGTAGAGGCATGACTATATACAATTGAATGCGATGCACTTTTTGGATCGGTAATCTTGAAAGAGTGTCATAAGACAATCTTAATTCCACCAACGAGAAGTGTAGGAAAAATACAAATACATAGGATTCGGAACATAGCTTATATGTTTGTCCCATCTATCTTATGACTCTGTGAAGAATATGTCATCGAGACTTCTCTTAATGTAGTTCAAGCTATCTGAGTGCTTCCAAACTTGAACTATGTCGAGGAACTACTTCTATCAAAAGTTCGAACTAATGGTAGAAATCCCAATAATATATATCTTAATAGCCCCCTCACCTGAAGATATGAGAATTGGAGAGAAGAATCAGAGAAACCATTAACATTATAGAGAATCAGTTTGATTGCATGCTAGGTAGATCAACTATGGAGACAACACATCTCCTAAGGTTAATGGATCTTCATATGGTTTTTATAAATCTAGAGAAGGCATACGATAGAGTGTCACGCAAGGTTTTATGGAGTTGTTTGCGTAATAAAGAAGTGTCATCGACATATATCAAAACAAGTAGGAATACATATGATGGGTCATTGACTTACGTAAGAATATGTCTTGGAACATCAGACCATTTCCTTCTTTGTGTCTTCGTGTAGGGCTACACCAAGGATTTGCTCTCAGTCCGTTTCTTTTCGCAATAGTCATGGACAAATTGACGAGAGAGATTCAAGAAGGAATTAATAACAAGTTGGAGAGATGGCAAGAAAAGCTTGAGGCGAAGGCTTTTAAACTTAGCAGAACAAAGACGGATTACATGTCATATAAGTTCAGTGAATGCTTGGATACTCGGGAATCGGAGGGAAGGATTGGGTCAGATGTGATCCCAGATTAAATCATCATTTAAGTACCTTGGATCTCTGATTCAAGAAAATAGAGAGATTGATAATGATATTATTCATACCACAAGAGTGGCTAGGCAGAAGTGGAAAAAAACCTCGGGCGTTTTGTGTGATAAAAGGATCTCTCTAAGAATATAGGGTAAATATTATCGCACGGTTATAAGGTCAGATATGTTGTATGGGATAGAGTGTTGGCCTGTAAAAAAAACCCATATGAATAAAATGCATGTAACTCAGATGAGAACGTTGCGATAGATGGGTGGGGTTTTTTTTTAAGAGATGGAGTTACAAATGATAGGATCCGAGAACGGCTGGAAGTCTCAGCTATTGACATTAAGATACGGGAGGTGAGATTAACGTAGAGTCCCAACCTCCCCGGTAAGACGATGCGAATCCATCGAGATAACGTAGAGTAAACGAGGCAGAAGTAGGCTGAAGAAATATTGAGGTGTGGTTATTACAAAAGACCTGACCTATAACGCCCCCGGATTTCCGTGTCGGATTACACATGGACGTTATGCCATCACGGACTCAATCCGTGACAAAATCAAACAAACCGAATGGGTTTTAGGGGTATAGAAGTCAAAAAAAACCATAAACAGTAGCCACAGTCTTATCTTACAACTTCGAATACCTGTTTTAATTACACCATTGGAGAAGAAGGTATGCAGATCGATTATTACATTAAACAAAACAGATCCTCTGATCTGCTATAATATTCAAAGTACGTGAGATCATCTATATGCATGCAACCTCACACTAAGAGCCTTCAGGTGCTGTTGGAGGCATACCTGCAATTGAAAAACATAACCGTGAGCTAATGAAGCTCAGCAACCTCAGGTGTATGAATCCCAATTACAGGGAACTTCCGTTACAGGCTATGGCGACCGTCGAAAGTCCCTAATATATATGTGTGTATATATATATATATAGGAAAATATGGACGCCATATCAAACAGCATTACTTCTCATTGCTTTGTATGGCTTCGTATTGCTTTTAAGAGTCATTTCTTTTATTTGTATGACTTGACTCAAAAGCAACGACAATTTCAAGGATATGACCGACTCGGAGTACAAAGATAAAGTGTCAAGTGTCAATCGTCATCCGGGCTATCCAATAGATTCTGTTTTCGCACCTGCCTACTCTGTGCGTCGTTTTGCATCTTTTGTGCACATTCAATTAGGTATCGTTTGTCTGCATTGAGATAATTTGGGCCTCCCTGTAGAGAGCAACCCGTTGCACCGCCATAACGGCGTAGAAGCCGCTGCATGCATGCAAAGAGAATGGGGAATGCCCATTGCTCCCTATCTAGTTCTCACCAGTGATGATGACTCAGAGGATAATACAAGAGTGCAATGACTCAAACCCAAGCCACCAAGACTTATTCAAAGAATGCAACAAATGATCGCAACGGATCAAAGAAGGGATACCATGTTCGACCTTCACAATAATTCCAAGGAAAACGACCAACGATCCAACGGATCCAAAAGGGACGCCAATGTCGACCTTTTCAGTTCAGGGATGCGATATTTCTTATTCGTTCGTTTTTCATTAGTTCACACCGATAGTATAATTACACTCTACATCCCCCGTTTCTTTTTTATTAATCTTTTGAGGCCACTTTCATTTATTTCCGGAGAGGATATAATGTATTGGGATGAATTCTAGTTTATCAAACGCGATCATATATGCACGTTAAATGCTATACTTCTATGCGTATGGGTTATATATCTCAAATACGTATTTAGGTTTAAGGTTCGATGTACGAAAATGATAATTTCTTGGTTAGAAGCGACTCCCATCGCGGACGCGACGTCACTGTGCAGTCAAATTTCTAATTTTTCCTTCGTCGCGGGCGCAACCCAGGATGGTCGCGGCCGCGACTATTCTGCAGCCTTGAACGTCCAGAAAACTTCCGTCCAACGCCACGGATCCCTTATTTATCATCAAAACGAATCCAAACCATTGTATACACATCAAACACAGCATAAACACATCCCACACATGCACGGACGTGCTTGAATCGTGTGAATGAATAAAAGAGGCGTCTCGGACGAGTGAGGTTACCTCGAACGCTTTTGATTTCCTTAAGCTCATGATCACACGAATGTATCCGTTGACGTCCCTTGGTCGAGCTGCTGGCGCTGACTCTTCCCTCGGCCCGCTGCTGCCCTTCGTCGTGTGGCGTCGATGATGATCGTGAAGATGATGGCGGTGAGGAAGTGGTGAGGAAGTGATGAAGACGATGATGATGATCACGTTGGTGTTGCTGGTGGCGGCACTCATGGCGTGTTGGTGGCTGCTGCGGCTGGAGGAGATGCAGGAGTGATGGAGTGGTGGTGGCAGGCAAATGGTGGTGGGAGTGGTGAGTGCAAGGGAAAGCGGGAGAAAGTGGGAGAGGTGGGTGAGATTATCCCGTTCCGTCCCACGATATGTCTCGTTCAATCCATTGTTCACCATAATTTCGCAATATTAATCCATCGATAATTTATTTGCATCGATAGATTTATCCCATATATGAAAATATGACCTCCCAACTCATAATCCATTATTTTCGTGATTAAAATCGCTAGCCCTAACGCACAACGTTTATAACGTTATTCGTTCGTAATATTTATTGGTGCGTTCCACTAATCATCCCAAATATTCCGTCGTCATATTTTATTTAAAAATCAAATATTCTCTTGGATTAATTCTATAACCCCTTTTTGCGTGATTATTTTAAAATCGTAACGCTATATATTCATTTTAAATTCCCAAAAATTCTCGGGTATTACATGACCTAGCTTGGACTAATAAAGGACATGGCCCTAAATAGATCTACTTGGTGAAATAGAATAATGGTTAAGGGGTAACTTAAGTGGATTATAGTCATTTCAGGATGGGACAGATTATTTTTAGGGTATTCCGTTATTAGGTTTTTATTTTTAGGACATAACCTTGTTATTGATTTCATTTTCTTGTTTTGTTACTGATTATTTTTTAGCCATGTTGTTTTCATTTTGTTGTTATTTTTGTGCTAGATGTCTGCTTATGAGGATATCGAAAACAATTTCTATGTCTGTGACAAAAACCACGGACGATCACCGACAATGAAGAAATCCACTAATTGAGGAGTACAAATGAGCTACAACCGAACGTTGAGAGCTCCACAAAGAGACAAAAATACTTCTACCTCAAACACTTCCTAATGTTGTTAAGTAGAACCTAACCAGCCTTTGGAAAACATAAGGAAAAATGCTTCCCGTCCCGTTGCTCTAACTAGCCTCTGGAAAACACAAGGGAACAAGCCTAAAGGTAGTGTGTTTGCTCTGAGTTGTTTCGAGGATAGTAAAAGCGTATTTAAAGGCATGAACATCCAAACAAGACAAGAAATCAATTCAGACGGGACACAAGAGATGTCCCATGTACAAGTGCCTTAGTTGACAAAACCAATCACGTCTTCTCCTGTAGCAAGCTTCCCCGAATGAGCCAAGACCAAAAGAGACAAGAACAAGACCCTTCTTTAAGACTTTAAGGCAAATAAATACAACAAATCTTCACCTTGACTCAAAAGCTTCAATAACTTATCTCATCTTGATCTCCACTATCGACGAATAAACTTCATTTAACCCTTAAGAAAGCCTAGCCACCCTCGACTCATAAGAGCTTCAGACAATGATGAAACTTTGACATAGGAACTGGTTTCGTCAACATATCTCTTGAATTCTCTGCAATAACAATCTTAACCACCTTGGCATCCTTAACATCTTGTACAAAGTACAGTCGTCGAATTGAAGAAAAAAATGTACAGTCTGATGTAGAACAAGGGAAGAGAAAAAGAATTGAGGATAGATTAGGGAAGAAGAAAAGGAGGATTTAGGAGAAGTTAGAGAAGAAGAGACGAACTCGAGAGGAAAATCAACACAAGAATTTCATTCATTCAAGCTTAATATTTCAACCAAAACCAAAGTTAGGTATTTATACAAATTGAAATACAAACAACAAAAAAAGAAAACAACAAGGGAGACAAGCATGGATAAGTTTCACGCTTAGATCTTTAAACACATGCCTAAAATCTTGAGATGCACGCCCAAATCTTTCAAGATATCCATCTAATAAAAGCAATATTATCTTCACGCGAGACCGTCTCAAGATATCAAAACAAGAGACTCCTGGATCTAAATGATACTTCATTATTCTTCCCTTCTTTGAAAATTTTGGCTCTGATACCAAATGATGTAGGACGAGGGAAGAGAAGAGGGTTTGGGATAGATTTAGAGGATAGAAAAAGAGGATTTAAGAGAGATTAGAGAAGCAGAGAGGAACTCGAGAGGGAAATAAACACAATATTTTTATTCATTCAAGCTTAATTATCATATTTGATACAATACAAGAGCGCGGTATTTATAAGAATTGAAGCAAGCAAACCAAGATGAAAACAAAATAAGAAAACAACAAGAAATCAAGCGTGAACATAACACGCCTAAATCTTCAACCCACGCCTAAATCTTCAAATGTGTCAAATCCAAAGCATGGCGTACTTGGACTTTCTTTGACTAGTCACGCGTGAAGAAGGATGATGGTCCGCCATTACAGTCTACCCCTCAAATGTGGCTCTCTTCATTGGTCTTTAGCTAGGGAGAACTTTCAGCCATCGAATCCCTATTCCATGTCTAGGTTGAAGGTGCTCTGAAACTGCTTTTGTGAATAAATCCGTCAAATTCTTATTGAAGCAAATTTGCTAAATACTTATATCTTCATTAGTTTGAAGATCATGTGCAAAGAAATTATGTTTGGAGAAATATACTTCGTTTTATCTCCTTTGATGTACCCTTTTTTAAGATGCGCAATGCGTGCTTCATTATCTTCATACATCACAATAGGTTTATTCTTAATAGTCAGTAATCCATATGAATCCTGAATATGACGGATCTTTGATCGAAGGCATACACATTCTCGACTTGTTTCATGAAAAGCAAATAATTCAAAATGATTTGAAAATCTCTCCGTTAATGTTTGCTTCGTGGAACTCCACGATATAGCTGCATCATTATCGATATATAATAGCTAGTTTGTATTATCTCTTCTAAAATACCAACAATATTTAAATCATTTACATTTATGATAATAATAACAAAACCCAAATTTGATTATAAGGTAAAAACACAAGAACATATCTTGTCATTTATATATGTTTCCTTTAATAGGTACTCTCTAAGATGATTATACCACATTCGGCCCGATTATTCTAATCTATGCAAAGACCCTTGTAATTTAATTGAGTACGGGCTACGTGGTTATGTATCATTTGACATCTTAAATCCTTCACGAAATCTTGTGTATATGTCAATGTCTAATGATCTATATGAATATATTGTCACAACATCCATTAGACGCATATCATATCCTTCTCTAGCAATCATGCTTCTAAAAAAGAGGAACGTAATTCATTCTATCATAGGAGAAAAGATTTCATAATAATCACTCTCCGATATTTGTGAAAAATCTTGGATAGCTAAACGCACTTTATATCCCACAATTTTCCCTTTATATCCTATAGCAAGCTTCTCGGAATGAGTTAAGACCAAAAAAGACATGAACCAAAAAGTGTTGGTTCCTTTGATTTTTTTAAAGCATGCCATTTAAATTTTGAATAATTCGACGTATCATATTCGTTCCTGAATGATCAAGTCGTTCATGACAAATCATCTGAACATTACATCAGGGAACTTCTGGATCACTGTTGCATACGATTCAATTGTTCTAATTGTTGTATGATATAACCACGAAAAAGTGCTTCAAGTTTTTCCAATATATGCTTCTAGCATTATACTATGGAAGTAATACAAAAATACTCATCATCTTGTTCACTCCATGATTTCACTTGGTCACTATTTAACCATATTTCCTTAAAACTCCATAAATTTCTTTTAGATTTTGAAGAATGCAAACCATTGGATACCATTTGAAAGTATTAAATTTGCTATTCCAGATCCCTCGATCGAATATGTGGTTCTAGCTATTGTGTCAGTATTAACTTTTACTAATGTAAAATGAGACAAATATTATTTATTTTGAAGAATAGTATGAGTAGTGACATAATCCACTATGCATGTATCTTCTTCTCCCATTTATAATTATCTGAAATATTTTAAATAAACACACAATTATCAATCTTTAATTCAATTTAAAAGAAATTCTATGATTTTATTGAATTACTCCCTCCGTCTCAAAATAAGTGAAACAATTTTTCTTATTTATCCATCTCAATTTAATTACAGCACTTCCTAAAATGATAATTTTTTTGAATAAAAATACAAAAATATCTTCACTGTTTACTTTATATCACATCATTCAATCCGACTACCACTTCTCTCCTTTTCCTCTCACATATTTTCAAGGGTAAATTGATCATTTTAATCATATGTCAACACTCACATTAATCTTCGTGCATGATCTTCATGTTTCACTCTTTTTGGGACGAAGAGAGTACAAAAATGAAAAAAAATAAACACACATGCGAAAAGAAAGTTACACATAACTAATATCATCTATATCTAGAAGATGCATATTTCACTAGATAAAATACAATACATCCAAGTGAGTTGCATCTTTTGATACTATATCTTCTGTTACCGGATGTTCTTGAATAATATTATCAGGGACTGCTGCTTCTTGAGTAACAAGATTGGTCTCAACTTGTTTACACTTGTCTTGGGACTATTGGTAAAAATCCAACAAATGCTTAGGTGTTCGACAAGTCCTCAACCAATGATCTTTGTCACCGCATCTATATCATGCATCTTCACAACTTTTTTGTTGATTTTGGATCTTAGGATTGACTCATGTATTTTTCTACTTACCCCCTGCTTTATGTGGTCCGAAGTTATTACGAGATGCAAGGTAGTTGTAATTATTGTTACCTCGTGCACGTCCTCATCCTTGACCACGACTAAGGCCACGACCACGACCATGGCCTTGGCCTCATCCTCGTTCGCGCCCATGGTAAGAGTTAACATATCCTTTAGGGTTTGCTGTAAGTGTTTCAGACACAAGGATGGATCTACTGAAATGAACTCTATATTGCTGGAATAATAGTTCGTTATGTTATTCAGCAACAAGCAGGAAGGTTATTAGGTCACAAAATATCATAAATCTCTTCGAAAGATATTGTGATTGTATGATCAATGCGGGAAGATGGTATATGTTTTTTCAAGTATATCTGCATTAGTTATTTTGTCACCTCAGAATCTCACTTTTAAAATAATTCTGAATACTTCAGAATTATATTCGATAACACTTTTGAAATATTGCAACCTCAGAATCTGCCACTCGCTTTGAACGTACGGTAATATGACGATTCTCTGGTGGTCATATTTTGCTTTTAGGTTATTTCATAAATTAGAGTTTCTTCTTTCTCTAAATATTTGGATTTTAAATTTTTATGAAGGTGATGACGAAGAAAAATCAATGTCCTTGTTTTGTCCCACTCGGACGTTTCATTACCATCTTTTATGGTATCATCAAATCCTTTTGCGACAAGGTGCATTCTAGTCTCCAAGATTCATACCGAATAATTAATGTCAAAATGTCAAGAGGAACAATCTCTAAATTGATGAGTTTTGACATTCTGAAAATATAATTGAAATTAGTATGTATAGATGAAAGATAACGGAATCACACGAACAATTATTAATCTGTTTCATTATGAGATTAGTTCTTACTGACATATATTTTTCTTAATTCTTTACGAACAGTAATAGCAGTGATACTTGCTATACCATATTTTCATTCCAGATTTAACGAGTAACATTGTCCATTTAATGTGCTATAATGTTATTGTGCACAAACACCATATAAAATAACATATGCAAAACCTATAAGACCATAAAACATGAAGTGATCATGGAAAACAATAAATGCTACTGTTCTTCTTATGCAAGACTCACCCACAAAAACTGATCCTGAATAAGAGTATGGTTCTTATATTTTTATTTTTTTTAGTGACACTGCTTGTGTATTCTTGTTTTTTGGGGTAATGGACACTGTCATAGTGCTAGTGTTCCATTTCAAGCAAAACTAATGCCTTAACTAATGTCATCGCAAGTGTTCCTTTTCAAAAATAAATGTCTTTACAAGTGATTCATATCCATACATTTATCCATCATAATACAGAATGCTAAAACCAATAAATTTTATAGAATAGATGGATCATTGCTTTATGTTTTACTATATCAACCAATATTTTTTTTTCATCAGATTCGAACCTTACATCTAACAGTTAGCCGGATAGGCTTCATTCCGCTGCGCCACTTTAGAAGTGATGATAATTTACGCAACTCATGTGTATATAAATTAAACTTAATAATCTCATCTAAATAACCTTTATGGGAAATAAAATGAGATTAGGAGCGAACTCGACGGAGCAAACTCGTGTTGATAACGTGTTCTAATAAACTGAAATCAAACTCTTACGAGAAATGAACAACACATGAAAAATCAAGAAAAATGCTTCGGACAATGGTGCCGGTATTGTCATGGTGATAAAACTAGTTATGCAAATTCTTTCATGAATTTAGGGCAGATTTTTGTTGAAAATGAGAGTTGGGTTAGGGGGGAGTGGTGGTGAGGGTTGAGGAAGGAGGTGGGAGTTGTACCCATATAGCCAACTCCATTGCATGGGATACAAAGCTTAATTTGTGGTTCTTATCAATATTTAAAAAGCGGATTAATTGGTGATTAATCACCCGATTAATTATTGTCGGATGAATGGCAAGAAAAATTTGGTTAATCGCTCGAGTTGAGCGGTCACTTGATGAATTGGTTGATTAATCCTTATTTCTTTTTAATCATCATATAATCAGTGATTAATCGTCAATCATCATTTAATCAGTGATTAATCGCCTATCATTTATTTTAATAACCTAAAATAAAAACGATGTATGTTAAAGAATTTTAAAAGAAAAAAGAAAAAAAATTATGCAGCCTTGATTCAAAAAAGAAAAAAGAAGAAGAAAAGAACCTAGTGAATTCTTCCGGTGCACCTGACTATTCCTCTATCTTTGACTCTTCATTGTTTCTACATTATTGAACCTTTCTCTAACATCCATTTCTAGTTCTTCTACCTTTCTTCATCAAAGTACTTATATTAATATTTTGTGTTTATAAAAATATTTTCTACTTATAATATTCAAAATCGAGTAATCTGCTTAATCAAGCGATTAAATCGATTAAAAAGTAATCGATACTAGACCACTCGAGTAATGAAACCGTTTTTTGTAACATTGGTTCTTATTTTATTGAAATTAAACACATCCACGAGCATGCATGGTCAAACTGTTGTTATTTTAGTCTGACAGAGGTGCTTACAATGACAACCCAAGTTTAATTTTGTAAATGCAATGCATGTTGGTAACGCATGGATTCATCACATTATTTTATGCGTATGAGAAATCCAACTTCTTAATTGATTGCTTTGGTGTCCATAGCAATAGATTTTTTCGATTTGAGTATGATGTACAGTTGTATACTAATGCAGGTGGCCCTTCTGAATGGCATTACCATGGGTGGTGGTGGTGGAGTTTCAATCCCTGGAATGTTCCACGTTGCTACGGACAAAACTGTAAGGTTTTTGGGCAGCTCATACCTAGTTCTTAATTCGAGACATGGACATGTCTTTGATGCTGGCCTCTAAACTCTAGTCTACTCTTGTTGATTGTTATCATAAATGATATGATTTGGAGAATTTATTCCTCGAGAATACATCTTTTATCTTAGGATTGTATGACGAAAGTTTTTATTCTGCTTAGTGCATCTTCATTTTACTACTGTAAGGCTTTGGAGCGTGGAATTTCTTCTTATTGTTATTAGTCAATGTAGATCTACTTTTGGTATCCTTATCAATTCTTGTCATCCAAACCATGCAAGTATGATTTTTTTTCTTTTTCCTTTTTCCAGTTTCAGTACCGCTCAATGCTAAGTTTGAGAATGTTGTTGAGGAGCTAGTGAGATCCTTGAGTGTCATCACAATGTTTCTTCGAGTATCTGCTTGTTGCGACTTTTGAGCATTTCTAGTCTTGTCCATTTCTAAAGTAAATACAGCCGCCAAGGTTCTTTTTTAGTCTGGATCCCTACCATGGTATGTCTACTTCTAAACAGTGAGACATGAAGCCACTTGTGTGGGTTCACTTTTTTTTATAGGTTGTGTATGTTTGTAACTCAAACAAAAGATCAAATGGATGGTAGAAGCATCTAACAATGCAATGGTGGATTCCAACTCGTCATCTTGCCCCACACTTGTTCTAATACAATGTTTAGGAGAGGAACCAACTTCAATAAACTTAAAGCTCATGGTAGAATGTGCTTAATATTATTTGATAGAAACCAAGTGTCGTACAAACACAAACACAATAATAACTGGAAGTTGTAGGATTCGAACACGTGATCTCACTGTTACACTTACGCTGATACCATGTCGAGGAACCAGCTCCACAAAAAATCCGAACTTATGGTAATAGATCCATTATATTTTTTGTATCTGAACAGTTACCTTGGTATTATGGTTGAGAATATGCTTGGGGACCATGGTATGGGTGGTCTCTTCCTGTTTTCAGCAATTCCAGTGACAGTTGGATTTTGGAAACAAAAAGCTTTTCAAAACGTCCTAAGAGATTAGTAGATCAAATTTGAGATGTCTACAAAAAGAAGAAAAGAAATAACAGGAAAAGATGTACTTGCTTGCTTGTTTGTCATAAAGATAACAGATTAATGACAGTAATGAGTTGTGTTTCATGTGGTATATCATATTATTTCCTCCGACCCAGATAAATTTCGATGACACGCATTTTGAGGTGCTTATTTAGTCGACTAAACAACGATCATTAAAATTTATTTTAACAATGATAGAGTCAATGCTATATATTATTACCTAGTATAAAAATAAATTTCAACTCACCTCAAAGTGCTACCATCACAATTTATTTGGAACGGAAGGACTACATGAGTTGTGATTGCCCAAGTTGCTTTGTGACGACGCTAAGGTTAAACTGCTCAAAGTTTTGAAAAGTAGCTTTTATTATATTTTTCATTGCAGGTTTTTGCCACTCCAGAAACTTTAATTGGTTTTCATCCGGATGCTGCTGCTTCCTTCTATCTTTCGCATTTACCTGGTTATCTGGGTAAGTCTTCTCCGGATCGGCATCATGAGTTAGACACAGATACAACTTTGAGTTGCAATGATGAGAACATGTATGATCTGTGGTGCCTATTTAAGTGAAATTGTATTTTCAGGGGAATACTTGGCCCTGGCAGGGGAGACACTCAGTGGAGCTGAAATGTTTGCTTGTCGGCTTGCAGCGCATTATTCGCTCAGTACAATATGCTCTATTGAGTCATGAAAAGAATGTTGTTTTCTCGCTTATCCCAAAGGAGGGCCTTCTACAGTTCTACTAACCACGAATACTACTACTGCTTCTGTACAGCGGCTTCCTCAAATTGAAGAACATCTTGGCAATTTAGTTACTGATGATCCATCAGTCATAGAAGCTTCACTGGGAAATCTCGCCGAACTTGTAGCTCCTGATAACATGAGCATAATTCGCAGGTACATCTTTGTGAGTACTAATGTGCTTTATAGAAGAAAGCAATCTTTTAGGGGACAGTTTCACTAGAACTGGTTTAAGGATTTGATATATTAGTCCTTATGGTCTATCACTGCAGATCTAAACTTGAGCCCCTCGTTTCATTGTATTCTGTGGGAGTGTTGTATTTGGAATTTAGAAAAGAAACTCTCATAGTGTTCTGTATTTATGACCCTCTAATAGATGACTCCATTTATCTAAAAGGGTCAATATTTTCATGGCTCCCATGTTTCATTGTGTTTCATCTGCTTTCCAGGATGGAGACAGTTGACAGATGCTTTTCTCATGAAACCGTTGAAGAGATCATTGATGCTTTGGTGAGACTGTCCGCTCTAATATATTTTTGGGTTCCTTGGATCATACTGAGTTCCATGGTTTCTGCTACGAGTTGAATTTGATCTTAGCAGGCTCTATTAGATGCTGTTGCACTTATCTTGGTGCCTTGTTGAGATTTATCGGTGAGGTTTCGCTTGTGCATGGGGTTGCTATGGTTTAAATTGAACTTGTGGCGTTTTTTCTTGTTTTTTTACAGGAAAACGAGGCTGCGAAGACAGATCATACATGGTGCACTTCAACCTTAAAACGGTTGAGAGAAGTATCACCTTTGAGCTTAAAGGTCTCCCTAAGATCAGTGAGTAGTACCCTTCTGGCTTGACTTCATCATCCTGTGAAACTTTCTTGTTTTTTTTTTTTTTTTTTGAAAGTTTTCTTACTATGTGATGGTTTCATCCCACCAGATACGTGAAGGTAGATATCAAACTTTAGATCAATGCTTGGTTCGTGAATATCGAATGTCCCTCCAAGGAATCTCTGGAAAAATTTCGAGTGACTTCCGTGAGGTATGAATCTGCTGCATTTGGTTCTGGTGATAGCAAGCCATGGTTTTGCATCCCTCGGGATATCATTATCTCATACGCCTTTCTTTTTTAAATTCTCTCTTCAGGGTGTCCAGGCACGTATGGTGGACAGGGATTTTTCATCAAAGGTATCACCAAGTTATGATTATTTTGTTTGGTCCCTGCCGCCCCTTGATGTACCGGAGAACTCTTATTTTTATATTGCATGTGCAGTGGGATCCTCCGAGCTTGGATAAGGTATCAGCCACATGGTGGATCAGTATTTTTCTTGTCTCTCTCCATCCGAGCCAGACTTAGAATTACCAGTAAAGCAGCGAGAAGCATTCTCCTAGCTATGGAGAACAGTTTAAGAAGAATATCCGTCGGAAATGCATCCCTTTTTTCAAATAGTAGCAGCATTAGTTATTCACTATGCTTGAGGTATATCTACGGCACATCTAATAACATTCTTCTTGAAGCTAGGCTTTTTCGAATTTTGTATTATTGAATCGAATGTCGATGATCACTCCTTTTTTGTCGAGCTTCTTTTGTGGGGAGACATGGTGGTTCTAAAATTTTAACTTCCGCCGTAGGGAGATTCGGCTTCTGTAGGCTATTATCTTACTCTTACCGTTCATGGAATAGATGAGGGTTTTTGAACTGTGATTTCTAACCTCACATGTTGTTAGTATCACGGACGTAAGTATTGCACCTGCTTCAGGATCGGCTGAACCTGTGTTATGCTCATAATGATCACGATGAGCTTTCACTTCGTTTCATTATATGTGGTTGCCGAACCCATTTTTCCAACCAATGGAAATAACGAAGCTAGTGTTGCGTCAAAAGCTTATTTGATAACATTTCTAATACCAAGCTGTCAATCATTATGGTGAAAAAGCAATGGTGTCAGCAAAGCCGGAAATCATAGTTCTCACAGGAATCGAATGATCATGGAACCAGCGTTTTGTTCAAAATGATATGAGCAGAACAAAAATTCGATCCTTGACACGATGTGGAAATCAGTTCGTATTCCCTTGGCGCAGGAAATTGGAAGAGAGTACCTATAGTGGCTGTATTTCTATGTTTGTGGATTCAGGAAGTTGATCTCCGTTTTCCAAAGAAGATGGTGACGGACGGTTCTCATCGGTCTTCATTTTCTGGACCGGCGGTGGGTTCACAAGGGTCATCGCCATGACAGCACTATCAGATAGGTGCCCCTTCATTTCTCTGTGTTCTTGGGATAATGCGCAGCAGTGCATGCAGCAATGCACCAAACATGGATCACAAGGCGAAACCTGAGGAATAGCCGTCATTTGTGAGTGTTCACGGAAAAGGACTGTTAAATTTCAACAAGAAGGAAATTTCACAGTCCATCTCATTGTCATCTCCATTGGCTTGTTGTAGTTATGCGGATTACCTGGAGATGGTACTTCCTCTGCAATTCTTCTCGAAACAGCCCGTTGTAAAATACCACATATTCACCAAGCAAATAATAAACCCTCTCCGAGCAACCTTAATGTGTTTGGATCGATATAGCCGCTGAACAATGCTGTAGCAGCGGCAAGGGCTAATCCACCTTTGACGAAAATGGCATGACATACGCATGCATTCGTCCATGGGATTTCTTCCCTGAAGCTCTCAATGTTGCGTCCAAACAAGCACACGGGGGCAGAATAGCCCTGTCCAGCCTACATAACAGGGCAGAATAGCCCTGTCCAGCCTACATAACAGGACACAGTTCATATCATTACTTGCAGAACTAATAGCCAATGCTTTATAGATGCTTCGAACAATCTTGTGATTGCATTGATAAACACAAAAGAGGGCGTTTGTAACAACAACTAAACCCAGTATATAGCACGTCGATTCCTTATATTCGCAGTGATCCTATCTAATGCACAAATTCTTTGCTGGTGACTACATGTTTTGCAGTGTAAACTGAAGATTGTACTATCCAATCAATGTTAACTCGATCACAGTATGCACCTATAACTTACAGCTATTGAGATCTTCAGCACAGCCACAAATTCCGGTTGTCCATGGTTCATCAGCGGGGGACTCATAGCTAGCAGGTAACGGTTGCCCACATTCAACACAGGTCTTCACTTTCAACTGCAAACAGCAACACGGGATCCGTAAAACAGGTTGTGAGCGAATGTGTTGACGAAATACATAGAAAACCAGGAGCTGAATAACCTTTGGTTGGTCCATCCCTATGATTGATAAATCCTTTGGAGGCTTATTAACAACTAGATAGTTGATAAACACAGCATTTCAGAAGTAATCAATATGACGAGTAAGCAAAATAACGCTGTCATGGTTCACCAATAAGCTCGATAGGTCTGTGTCCACAAATACCTTTTAAGCGGTCAAGGTTCAGGTCATAACTGATCTGACTAGTCTTATTTGTTCGAACAGGTTATCTTCAAATAATGCCTTTTTATTGTTACAAGGCACTTGGTTTGTTGTCCAGAGCGCATAATAAAGAAACTTTTCCGCTACCGATCTACTTCGCCATAATAGATCAGAACATCACGTATAACCTACTGCACCAAATGCCAAACTGAACAGCACTAGGATACAAAAAATTCTTCATTCGGGATCAATCTTCATTCCGCATAGACCGTTTTTGGTCAGTTAACAAAAAGGGAATTTAAGGGGAAAAATCAAAAGAAAACCTGAGGAACTTGAACAGGTTGATTGAGCTCTCCTGGAGTGACATCCACAGGGGCTTGTTCTTTCGTTAGCTTGACGTATCTCGATGGATTTCCTTCTGCCATCTTTTTACCAAACAGATCATAACCCATCAGATTGAAGCATAAATCAATCACGGTCAATCACATAATGCAGAAAAATGCACTTGAACGAATACATACATCGGGATCTATATGCCGTGCTGATCAACGTTGATCTCTCTGGCGCGGCATGTGAAATGCTTCCAGGATCATAGCCTAGCTCGAGAAGTAAACCAACTTCGATCTATTGATCATCGGATCGTGGCACATTGTTTGTCATTAGATTGATCGTTCTATGAGCTCTCACTACAAAAAATTAGGGTCACGGGCGACTAAAGAATAATTTTAGTCGTCCTTTTTGCGACTAAAATTTGCTTTTTAGTCGTCAATACAAATGCTTCCATCTAAAAAAAAACTAGTGGAAAATAACGACTATTACGGATATTAGTCGTCAAATTGGCTGCTATTATGGAATTTAGTAGCGAATTTGGCGACTATTTTTATTCTTGGTCGCGAATTTGGCGACTAATTTTCTTGTTAGTCGTCAAATTGGCGACTAAATTCCATAATAGTCGCGAAATTGACGACTAAATTGTTTGTTAGTCGTCAAAATTCTGTGACCCGAGGTTGTGTTCTTTTGATGAGTTTTGTAACCCAATTGACGACTATTGTAAAGTTTAGTCGCCATTTTGCGACTACGGTTATGTTTAGTCGTCAATTTGGCGACTAAGGTTATGTTTAGTTGCCAAATTGACGACTAATGTTATGATTAGTCGCCAAGTTAGGTTAGAAATCAACAGTCTTCCTCCCTGCTTCTTCTCATTTCTCTCTGCTTACTGCTTCTTCTCATTTCTCTCTGCGTACTCAGTCACTCACTCACTGGATCTC
>JAOVYX010014852.1:0-30364 GCA_035668315.1 Drosera spatulata | reverse complement strand
CCCCCCCCCCCCCCCACCCTTGTCTAATTTCAAGCATTTTAATGAACTTTATATTAATAAAGATTTTATTTTCAAAATTGTCATGAAAGATACGTGCATTGTTGATAGTGCAACAACTTATACAACTCTTCAAAGTAAAAAATATTTTTCAAGTATGGGTGAAGCAAATGTAAATATAATCTCTAGTACTTCAAAGATCATTGATTGTTTTGAAAGTGCTCATTTTACACTATCAAATGGTACGCAAATACATGCAAAAATTACTTTATACTCTCAAAAGTCCAAAAGAAATTTTTTAAGTTTTAAGGATATTCTTTTTAAAAGTTTTTATTTAGAAAGTACAAGTAAAGATGGAAAACAATATCTTTATATAATCTCTTTCATCTCTGAAAACAAACAAATCCTTAAAAAACTTTTGGCTTTTTCATCTGGGTTGTATTTTGTCAAAATTAAGGTTATTGAGTCGTATAGTGTTATGGATTCAATGACTATTGATCCTAATACGATTTTGTTATGGCACGAGAGACTTGGTAATCCAGGTACTATGATGATGAGTCGTATAAGTGAAAATACCAATGGCCATCCTCTTAAGAATGAAAAAGATGTTTTGAAAAATAACAGTCGTTCTTGTATTACTTATTAACAAGATAAATTAATCATAAGACCTTCTCCATCAAATCTACCTTCTGAGTCATATTTATTTCTTGAAAGGATTCAAGGAGATATTTATGATGCACTTCATCCACTATCTACCCCATTTAGACATTTCATGGTTTTGATTGATGCTTCTACAAGATGGTCTCATGTATGTGTTCTCTCTACTTGTAATGTTACTTTTGCCAAAATCCTCACTCAAATTATTAAATTATGAGCTCATTTTCCAGACAACCACATCAAGTCTATTCGTCTTGATAATGCTGGAGAATTTACTTCAAAATCATTTTTATGAATATCGCATGTCAATAGGTATCTGAATAGAGCATCATATTCCTCATGTCCATATACAAAATGGTTTAGCCGAGTCATTGATAAAAAGAATACAATTGATTGCTAGACCTCTACTAATGAAAACAAAGTTGTTTATCTCTTTTTAGGGACATACGGTATTTTATACTGCAAGTTTTATCTCATTAGGCCAACGGTTTATCACAAGTTTTTCCTATTACATCTTGTTAAAGGTCAAGAACTAAATATATTTCATCTAAGTATATTGTATATGTCCATATTGCACCACCACAATGTACCAAGATGGGTCTACAAAAAAAGACTTGAAATTTATGTGGGTTTTGATGCGTTTTCTATTGTGACATATATTGAAACTCTTACTGAAGGTCTTTTCGCGACACGTTTTGCAGATTGACATTTTGATGAAACTTTATTTCCCACTTTGGGCAAAAATAATGTTTTATCTAAACTAAAGTCAGAATTTTCTTAGGAGACAATGGGATTGCATGGATTAGATATGCGTACAAATAAATATGAAATTGAAATAAAAAGAATTATTCATTTACAAGTTATTGCAAATCAAATACCTGATACTTTTAATAATGCAAGTACAATTATAAAGTCGCATATACCTGAAGTATATGCGGCATTAAGAATAGATATACCTTAGGAGAAGGATATTATTAGAGACCTTGATAAGGCTCATATTCTTGATGATAAATCACGTTTGAAGTGTGGAAAACAAACAGTTGCAAAAGACACTATACCATAAAAAAAAAGTGATAAAATGTTATTTCAAATGTCCCAAAAAAAAAAACAGAAATCTCAAAAAAGGAATTATCCCTTGAAGAGGATAATGTCCTTGATGAGATTAGAATCTGAAAATCAAGAGATCTCGATCAATTATGTGCATACAAATCAAGTATGGGATCGAGAAGATGTCATTGTTGATGACATATTTGCATATGCTATCGCATCAAAATTGTTATGTCTCCTGAACCCAGAAGTGTTCAGGAATGTAAATAAAGGGAGGATTGGCCAAAATGAAAAGATGTAATCAAGGTAGAATTGCTGTCTTTATTTAAAATAGAAGTGTTTGGGTCTGTAGTTCCTTCACCAAATGGCATTACGCCTGTTAAAAGAAAATAGGTTTTCGTTTGGAAATGAAATGAAAAGAATGAAATTAATGAGATATAAGGCTAGATTAGTAGTTCAAGAATTCTGATACATACTTAGTGCAGAGTATGAGGAAATATATTCTCTAGTAATGAATGGAATCACTTTCCATTTTCTCATTGGTTTGGCAACCATTGAAAATCTTGAAACCAGGTTCATGGATGTTATGATGGCGTATTTATATGGATCCCTTGTTAAAAAATATTTATATGAGAATCTCTGTAGGATTAAATGTGTCAGAGACACAAAAATCTAATTAGTTATACTCAGTTAAACAACAACTATCGTTGTATAGTCTAAAGCAATCCGGTCGTATGTGGTACAATCGACTCAGTGAATATCTGATTAAATTGGGATACAAGAAAAATGATGTGACTTTAGACTATACAACGATAGTTTTTCCTTTGAAAAAATGATGGGATACAAGAAAAATGATATAAGGGGGAGTGTTGTAATTATTCAATTATAATTATCCTTTGAAAATGATGTATTTATACCTAAGCCTAAATATTTTTCTTTATATCTCACCTACTTTTGAGGCTATTAAAGGAACTTACCTAATTGACTATTAATTATACCTAATCACCTTAATTAGGTGAGAAAATTAGGTGTTAATGAATCAACTTAAGTCTTATAAATATAGCTTATTTGTAAGATGTTATGTATATATTTCAAAGAGAAGAAAATCTCTCTTCTCTCTCTCTATATTCTCTCTCTAAAATTCTTTAATTACTTTGTTAATTCTGACGTTTATCGTCAGACAAAATCAAACCGGGTATATCGACGTATCTGTTCAATCTGCACGAACACTTGTTCTATAACAAAAAATTAATACTCCCTTCAAACCCAGATAAATTATGATGCCATATATTTTAATATCTAATTTAGTACGATCAAACGTCGTTATTTATAAAATTATTGTGAGACACTAATGATAGATTAAGTTATGAAATTTAATCTTGAGTTACTTTAAGGTTTTTGTGACATCGTTAGGAATAAGAACAAAATGTATGTCATCACTGTTTAAACGGGACAGAAGGAGTACTAGATAAAAAAAAGTGTTAATTACTTATAGCTACACTTTTTCCAACTTAATTCCATAGAAGTACAATATAAGATTTTAATTCCTTATACATACATTTTTAAAAGAATAAAAACACACTCTTTCCAAAATGACATTTTTCACACAAATAAATAACCCAAACCCTCGACTCCCCCTCCTCTTCACCCTCCGCTGTCGTCGTCTCCCCATGCCCCAAAACCTTCCTATTTCCTCTCTTCTTTGTTGCCACTATAAACCCCCCACCGAAATTCCAATCAATCATTCCATCATCACAATCGTCCGATCAATATTTCGGTCGTCCCAATGGCGGAATCTTCGACGTTCATTGGATTACTGAGATAGACAGCGACGAAATGCGTCTCCCATCGTGTAAAGACCCGAAAATTCCTAAAAATTTATTTTCTCGATAATTAATAAATGTAGTAAATTATCAAGTGTTTAAAATTATAAAATGGATACATATAAATTCATTTGACGAAAGTGAGCTAAAAAGGGTGAAATTAAAACCTTAACTTAAATGGTTAAAAATATCTAACCATACCATGTCATGACCATGAAGAGTTACAAGTTACATAAACCTAAAGATTGTAAACATGTAATGATCATAAAAAAGATATGCTATGATCATGACAAGAGTTATACATGTTACTCTGTCCTTATGAGGATCATGTAACTTAAGTATTTTTAAGATTATTACAAGAGAAGTGTAACACTCCCGGATTTCCGTGCAAGAAGACACGTGGGCGTTATGCCGTTACGGGCCCGATCCGTGACAAGGCCAAACAAAACGAATGAATTTAGGGGTATAGATGTCAAGGAAACTATAAACAGTAGCCAAAGTCATAACTTACAACTTCGAATACCTTTTTAATTACAGCATTGGAGCAGAACCAATGCAGATTGATGATTATATGAAACCATTATAGACATCTGATCTGTCATAATATCCGAAATACGTGGATTCATATATATGCGTGCAAGCCCACACTAAGAGCCTTCATGTGCTGTTAGGGACATACCGATAATTGAAAGACATAACCGTGAGCTAATGAAGCTCAGCAACCTCAGGTGTATGAATCCCAATTATAGAGAAATTACGCTAACGGCTATGGCGACCGCCGAAAGTCCCTAAAACATTTATATGTATATGTATGTATGTATGTATGTATGTATGTATGTATGTATGTATGTATATATCTATATATATAAAATATGGGCGCCATATCAAACAGCATCGCTTCTCATTGCTTTATATGGCTTCGTATTACTTTTAAGAGTCATTTCTTTCCTTTGCATTTATTTAGGATTCATGACTTGACTCAAAAGTAACTCCAAGGATATGACCGACTCGGAGTACAGAGATAAGATGTCAATCATCATCCGGGCTACCCAATAGATTCTGTTTCGTACCTGCCTACTCTGTGCGTCGCCTTGCACCTCTTGTGCGCATTCAATGAGGTATTGTTTGCCTGCATTGAGATAATTTGGGCCTCAGTATAGAGAGTAACCCGTGGTCCCACCACAACGGCGTAGAAGCCGCTGCATACATGCAAAGAGGATGGGGGATGCCCATCGCTCCCTATCTAGTTCTCACCCGTGACGATGACTCAGAGGATAATAGAGGAGTGCAATGACTCAAACTCAAGCCACCAAGGCTATTAAAAAAAAAAAGAAACAGATAATCGCAATGGATCGAAGAAGGGACACCATGTTCGACCTTCTCAATAATTTCAGGAAAACGACCAACGATCCAACGGATCCACAAGGGATGTCAATGCCGTCCTTATCAGTTCAAGGAGGCGATATTTCTTATTCGTTTGCTTTTCATTAGCTCACATGGATAGTGTAACTATGTTCCACATCCCCCGTTTCCTTTTCATTAATCGTTTAGCGGTCACTTTCATTTATTTTCGGTGAGGGTATATACATTATAAGGGTGCATTCTAATTCATTTCGACCTCAAATACCCCACCACATGTCAAATGTGATCGTATATGCACGTTTGACGTTATATTTCCGTGCGTATGGGTTATATATCTCAAATATGCATTTAGGTTTAAGGCTTGATGTACGAAATTGTCGTTTTCTTGGCCAGAAGACCGTCGCGGCCGCGATACAGGCCTGTTGCAGGCGCGACCCCCGCCCATCGCGGGCGCGATGCCTTGTGCAGCCAAAATTCCAGATTTTTCCTTCGTCGCAGGTGCGACCTTGGATGTCGCGGTCGCGACTGTTCTGCAGCCAGAACATCCAGAAAACCTCCCTCCAATGCCACGGATCCCTCTATTCACACCATAACGCATCCAAATCAATGCATACACATCAAGCACAGCGTAAACACATCCCACACATGCACGAACGTGCTTAAATCGTGTGAACGAATAAAAAAGGCGTCTCGGACGAGTGAGGTTATCTCGATCGTCGATGATCCTTAAGGCACATGATGACACGAACGAATCCGTTGATGTTCAATAGACGAGCTGCCGGTGTTGATTCTCCCTCTGACTACCGCTGTCTTTGTTCTCACGGTGTCGTCATGATGGTGCGATGATGACAGAGATGGATTGATGATGAGACGATGAAGATAATAATGATTGATGCGTTGCGTGGTGTTGATCGTGATTGTGGCGTGCTGTGATGGCTGGTGGATGAGTGCGGCAGGTGAGTGATAGAAATGGTGATGGTTGTGGGATAGAAGAGTGGGGAAGTGAGTGGCAGGCAAAGGAGGCGGGAAGTGGAGTGGGAGAAGTGGACAAGAGAGTGGAGGTGGGTGAATATTTCCCGTTCCGTCCCACGATCCGTCTTATTCAGTTCATTATTTACCCAAATTACATAATATTAATTCACCGATAATCTATTTGTATCGATAGATTTATCCCATATACGAAATTATGACCTCCCATAAACCATTATTGATGGGATTAAGTCAATGGCCCTATCGTGCAACGCTTATAACGTTATATCGTTGTAACATTATTAGTTTGTAATTTTCATCATCGCAACGATCATTTAATTATCCTAAATATCGCATCGTCATATTTGATTTAATAATCAAATATTTTCTTGGATTTAAATATAACCTTTAAGCATGATTATTTTAAAATCATAATGATCTATATTCATTTCTAAATTCCTAAAATTCTTGGGTATTACAAGAAGTATGTAACATAGTTAAGTAAAGAGGATGATTATTACAAGAGCTTGTTACACAACATGATGATTAGGGACAAAGGGAATAAGAATCCTTTCCCTTTAATCCTTTAGCCTCTACACCCCTAAGATGTTCTACTTTCCTAACCACCCCCTTCTTTAATCGTAGCCAAATCATTCCCTCCTCTCTCATTACTCTCATTTCACTCTCCTAACCTTTCAATTCAGTAAGAGTTTGCCTTAAACACAAGGCAACACGAGGAGAAACAAGGAGAGGAAGAGAAGACAAACTTGAAGAGGAGGAAGAGGTGAGATTCTTGATTGAAAATTTTGTGAAAAATCATAGACTAAGTGATAAATTTGGATTTTAATATATGTTAAAGGCTCTTATGTCTAGTTTTTGATGAACTTAATAGATCATGATTTAAAGTTGTGAAGCTTAAGTAATAAATCAAAACGTGCGGGTATATCAACCTGTAAAAAGATGGATACAGGGATGACTTTGTGTGTTGATCCATAATCACTCACTAAGAGTTAAGAAACGATCTTTATTCTGTTGGAAAGATCTTAAAGTCTAGTTTACAAATCTTGATTTAGAGTTGTATGTAAGGATTTATAAACTGATTAGTGAATAAGGCCAAAGTATCTGATTTCGTAAAAAATATAAAATTGAAATAATTAACTGCTATTATTGATAAGATTTCATGATGGAAACTCTAATTTTATGAAAAGATTATAGAATTAAGTGTATTTATAATTTTTTGAAATAAATTTTGAAGCTGTATTCGAGAAGTTATGGATTTAAACATATCAAAGGGTCATGCTGGACAAAATCGAGAACGACTTGTTCTGACTGCGAAACAACCCCAAAAATACACAAACATATATAATAATGATAACAGAAAATTATCCAAACATATACTTTTGGAAAATTAATTCCAAAAATATCCATGCGGGATTTTAATTCTCAAAACATACAATTTGAACGTTTCTCTCTCCTCCTCCCATAATCTCATCTTCCTCCTCATTCTCCTCCTCCTCCTACTCCTATTCTCCCTCTCCGACCTCTCCGCCTCGACATCCGTCCTCCCCGCCATAAGAATTCTTGCTAGGTTTTGGTTGAGTACATCTCCGAGGTATCAGAGGCATCGGTGAAAGACCGTGGTTACTTTGCCATCGCTTCGTCCAGTGGATCTCACATTGAGTTGCTCTCGTCTGAGGTGCCATATATCAAGATTGTTTCTTTGTTTCGCATATAAATCCACCTATCAAACAATTGCGTATAGGTTTATGGGATTTATACGCGAAATATGGGGGATGCAAGGAAGGTGTTCGACGAAATGTTTGAGAGGAATAATGTTGATCAAATGTTAAACGATTTTGGTTGTAAAAGTTTTATGTTTTTTTGACAGAGCGAAGCTAGCTGCTAGATGTGGAAACGAGAGAGTAAACCTCGACGGGATTGAATTGAGCAATGTCAATTTCAGCCGCTTTATTTTGCTTCAAACGCTCTGTGTTTTTACACAGGCGCTCTGTGTTCTACACAGGCATTCTGTTTCCTTCATAGGCGTTCTGTTTCCTACACAGGCACTCTGTGTCCTACACAGGCGCTCTGTTTCCTACACAGACGTTCTGTGTTCTACACAAGCGCTCTGTTTCCTTCAGGCAAAGATTCCGACGACGTCGTCAGATTCCGATGAAGATTTCGGCAACGTCTCCGTCGAGGTGGTCGGATTCCGGCATGAGTCTGACGGCAGTGGTTGTATTCCGATAAGATTCCGACGGCGGTTGGATGATGTAAGGGGATGGGGTAGGGTTGAGAATAGGCTTAGAGATTTAAATGAGATGGATGGATTGTATGTTTTTGGAATTTAGATTCCTTATGTATCTTTTTGATATATTTTTCAAGTTTTTGTATGTTTAGGTCAAAACCCCTAATGATAAATATATAAAATCATCATCATGGACAATCAAAATAATTATCAAAGGCTTATACAAAAGCTTAGCATCACCTCATAATATTAATATGATGATTTTTCTTGAAGTATGAACAAATATGTTTAACTAATGCGTGCTAGCGCAGGCACGTCAAATTAAAATTTATATGCACTCACTTACACTCTAAAAATAGTAAAATTAATAAAATTATGAAAATAAGGATCGAACCCACATGGAGGGTTATAATATTATTTATTATTTTTTTAATCATGTTTAAGAACTATTAAAATTATGAAAACTAAATTAGGGGGATTCTGTGGATTAAATGAATTAAATCCTTATTAAACTAACTGAAACTAACTAAATTGCTGTGAAAATTGAATTAAGTTGTAAACTATTGAAAACAAATAAAAGAAACTTTCATAACTCCATCTTACCTTAGGGATTAATCATTGGTTGATTGTAGTTCGGACTCATTAATGATTGGTTTGTTTCTAATATAAGGGTCTCTTATATTGCGTTCTCTAGAATGTTGATTACCAAAAGAGAATGTATAATCATCCTAATCAAACTAATCTAACATACCAAAAGAGAATGTATATGCCAAACTAATAAGGTTGAATCAAATAAGGAACAAACCAAACATGAATCAATAGAAAAAGAAGTTTTTTTTTTTTATCAATTCACATGCAAAAGGTACTAATCATGTAATGACCAAAAGAGAATGTATCAATAGTTAGATCAACCTATAACAACATCTAAGTGACTATGTTAAATGTAATCATAGAGCTAATCATGGTATAATCGATGTATAAAATCATCTAGGTAGTCATTCTAGGTAAAATCATTCAACTATGATAAAGATCTAACTTTAGCATCAATCATGTATAAAACAAATCTGGTTTTGTTAGTTTAGATAGATAATCTCAGAATCCCATCATATAGACTTCATTATTAGGTTTCCTACAAATAGATCTACTCACTCATAGCAAAAATAATCATTACAATCATCAACAAACATACAAACATCATCATCAAACTAATCATGTATGCAGGCTCAGGTGAAAGGGAGTAGCACCTGGTATTTGGACAACGGGTGCTCACGCCATATGACTGAAGATAAATCATTGTTGCTCTCACTAGAAGCCTCAAATAGAGGAAGTGTTACCTTCGATAATAATGGCAAAGATTTGATTGTCAGATTTGGTAAGATTGAGTTAACACTTCAATACTACATAGACAATGTCCTTTACATCAAAGGTTTAAAGCATAACTTGTTGAGTATATCACAGCTTTGTGATAATGAAAACACTGTTGAATTTACCAAAACTCACTGTGCTATCAAGAATCTGAATATAGGAAATGTACAACTACAAAGGAACCGGGTCAAGGATATGTACAAGATCTCTCTGAATGATATTCCCAAGAAGAAACTCAGTTGCTTAAGTGTACAAGGTGACACACCACTCCTCTGGCATAAACGTTTAGGACATGCAAGCTACAATTTGCTCAACTAACTCAACACCTCAAATCTGGTAGAAGGCCTACCTTCCATGAGATATGAAAGTGAAGGGTTGTGTGGTCCTTGTGCAAAAGGTAAACATGTTAAATCCTCATTCAAAGCAAAAGGAGTGGTAAGTACATCTAAACCTTTACAACTTATTCACATGGATTTGTGTGGTCTAATGAGAGTAAGAAGTAGAGGAGGAAGTAGGTTTGTTTTTGTTATTGTTGATGACTATTCCAGATTTACTTGGGTGATATTTCTGACTAATAAGAGTGATATTTTTTAAGAATTTGAAAGCTTCATTTGAAAAGTTGAAAACCAACTTGAGCATAAACTGGTTTCTATGAGAACAGACCATGGAACTGAATTTGATAATGCCTCCTTTATTGATTATTGCAGGAAAAACAGAGTGGATCATAATTTCTCAACCCCACACTTACCACAACAAAATGGTGTGGTAGAACGCAAGAACCGGTCCATAGAAAAAATGGCAAGGACTATGTTGCTGGACAATAATCTACCAAGGAATTTCTGGGTAGAAACTATCAACACAGCAGCATATATCCTTAACAGAGTCTTGATTAGACCAATTCTTAAAAAAACCTCCTATGAGCTTTTATTTGGAAGAAAACCTAATATAGTATACTTAAGGAAATTTGGTTATACTTGTTATGTGCTAAACAATGGTAAAGATAATCTTGGAAAGTTTCATGCTAAAAGTGATGAGCCTGTGTTTATAGTATACTCTTCTCAAAGTAAAGCCTATAAGGTTTACAACAAGAGAACCATGTGTGGAGAAGAAAGTATACATGTGCTTTTTGATGAGATTGATTCAACTTCGAAATTACTGCAGGATGATGATGATGATCTTACCGTGAATATAAAGAAGGATTCCAGAACAGTGGAAGTGGAGAAAGTTATTGGGGACTGGTCGTTGGAAAGACTATTTGAAGAAGACTAGCCCTCACGGTACTCTGATCAAGTTGAGGATCTGGTGCGTCATAACTGGAAGTATAAAAGCTCACATCCATTGAATCAAGTGATTGGTGGACTGAACAAAGAAGTCCAGACAAGATCCAAGGCATCATCATCCAATCAACACATCAATGTTTGTGAATTCTCTGCCTTTCTATCTCTCACTGAATCTCATAATGTTTCTGATGTATTACAAGATAATGATTGGATTTGTGCCATGCAAGAGGAACTTAATCAATTTAAGAGAAACAAAGTGTGGTGTTTGGTCCCTAGGCCTAAAGACCATCCTATCATTGGTACTAAATGGTTTAAAAATAAACTTGATGATTTTGGCATGGTGATAAGAAACAAGGCTAAGCTACTTTCTAAAGGGTACAGTCAAGAAGAAGGCATTGATTATGAAGGAACTTTTTCCCCTGTAGTAAGACTAGAGGCCATTAGACTACTTGTTGCTTTTGCTGCATACATGAACTTTAAGCTTTACCAAATGGATGTAAAAAGCGCATTTCTGAATGGTAACTTAAAAGAGAAAGTGTATGTAGAATAACCACTTGGTTTTGAAGATCCATTCAATCCTGATTATGTGTATAAGTTAGTCAAAGCTCTTTATGGTTTAAAGCAGGCTCCTAGGGCCTGGTATGAAAAATTGTCTGACTTTCTGGTTTTCAATGGTTTCAGGAAAGGAGAAATGGATAAGACTGTTTGTCAAAACCAAAAACAAGAATCGGGACTTGTTAGTGGTCCAGATCTACGTAGATGACATGATTTTTGGTGTCACTAATGAATCTTTGTGTGATGAGTTCTCCAGGTTGATGATAGGACAGTTCGAAATGAGCATGATGAGGGAGTTAAACTTCTTTCTTGGATTACAGATCAAGCAATCCCAGCATGGAATTTTAATTCATCAACACACCCCCCTTCCAAAATAATATGCAGCCATTAATTAGCATAGACATCTATGTTTGAAATCGGAATTCGAATACCCCTCATCCACCTGTTAGTCGAGTACAATGTATGCGCCATCACGTTATCTTTCAAGCAAATATCTTTCAATAGAGCAGCAACGGCATCCGTCGCTCTATGAGATATGTTATACTCACATTTGATTTCAACAACCGAGGCTTCCAACCTTGAGAGTTTGTAACCGGGATATAACGACTCCTGTGCTTCATTCAACATGTGAAAGAAATCCCTAGAGGCCCAATTTTTAGCAACCCCAAAACCATCTGTAATCATGTTCTCATATGTATTTACCCCCATCATTCTCGAGGATTGAGCATCCTCAACCTCACCATGAAACTTCCAAATCCAGTATTCTGGCATAAAATCGGACCGGTACAAATGCACCCTCACAACTTCAACTAACTGATAGTCCTTATTCCTACACTCACATATGGACACTTCAAGTAACTAGCATCATTTAACGGTTGATATTGAAGAGTAAAGTTCACTAATTTGTCGATATTTCGGGTATATTTCTCACTGAAAAACCTGTTGACTAATCGTTCATACATCCAAGACCTATCTTACATCTATGATAAATCCGAATCCATCATTGTCCACAAAAGATCAACAAAATCAACAAAGTTCAACAAAGTTCAACAAAGTTCAACAAAACTCCCGACAAATTACTATTTTAGGACAAATAGACGTTCTACGTAACTAAACATAATGATTGCCTACACTACATATACACGTTTCACTAGTCAATAATTTTAGTTTTTAAACGATAATTGTGTTCATAAAAAATTCAAAACAATTCCAACTCATTCGTAGCAATCATTATTTTTTTTTCAATTAAATCAAAACTAAATATGCAAACCAGATTCTTTTTTTACTAAAAAGCTTCACTATTTTTTGTTTTTTCACTAACAAGATTCACTATTTTTATTTTATTTTTTCAATTAACTATCATATAAATCACTCCATTGTTGACTCATTTTTTCCGAATTGAGACACATGCGTCGCGAATCTTCAAATGAACCAAATCCTACGAATCAACCCATCCAAACCATTATTCAACAAATCATCCCATCAAAACTCATCATCCAAAGTACTCGCTTCTTAAATCACAATTCAATTTATAAGTGATTTTCTCGAATTGAGATACACTTTTGATTCCTTCAAATCAATCCAACTCAATAAATCCGCCTAAACCTCCAAATCAACCAAAAAATTTTCAACTATCATCACATTTAAGGTGTAAAAATCAAAATTACAGTTAGGGTTGTTTAGAAGAATTTTCACCTCAAATTAATAAGGGTTTGATAAACCCCAAGCCTCCAAAATTTAAACAAGGCTCACCAAAAATCAACCCAAACCCAAACCTCCTTCTGCGGCGATCGGGAATGACCAGAGACGAGCAGCGACGACCGTCGACGACCGACGGCTGGACAATGATGATGGAGGGGGACGACACCAGTGATGATCAAGGGGGACGACACTGGAGCTGGACGACGGCGGTGAAGACGCGGCTGA
Source organism: Drosera spatulata (assembly GCA_035668315.1). Lineage (NCBI taxonomy): Eukaryota > Viridiplantae > Streptophyta > Magnoliopsida > Caryophyllales > Droseraceae > Drosera > Drosera spatulata. Next base: position 17,135 of record JAOVYX010014852.1, on the reverse strand, counting down.
CGACGGGAACCAAGAGACGACGACGACGATGGGGCCGGACGATGGTGGAAAGGGTGTCGGTGGTAGGACGATGGTGGTGCCGGTTGTGTTTTGTGTGTGTGTTTGGAACTTGACAAAGGAAAAACGAATTTCGCTGATTATTTTTTGATCGTTAATCAGCGATGGATATCCTCAATCACTAAGTTGGAATTCGTTTTCAAATTTTGATCGTTGTAATAATTTTGTGATCAATCACCATTTTCGATGGCAAACTGCACTGTTTTTGTAGTGTTAAGGTGATGCAACTAAAAGCATATATTTGTTTTAAAAATGAAATATAAATCTTTTTATGTTGTAGAACAAGTGCTTTCACCGGTTGAACTGATTCGTCTATATATCCGATTTGATTTTGTTGGACAAAAAACTTCAGAATTAACAAAGTAATTAAAGTATTTTAGAGAGAGAATACAGAGAGAAAAAAAGGTTTTCTTCTTTTAAAAACGTGTTACATATGAACTCTATTTGTAGAACTCAAGATGATTAATCAACACCTAATTTTCTCACCTAAGTAAGGTGATTAGGTTTAATTAATAATTAATCAGGTAAGCCCCTTTAATAGCTTCAAAACTAGGTGAGATCTAAAGAAAACATCTAGGCTTGGGTATAAATACATCATTTTCAAAGGGTAATTATATTTGAATAATTTACAACACTCCTCCTTTATGTATTAATCACCTATTAAGATTATCTCGTTAAAACCTTATCAGAAAAAACCCAATGGGATAAAGACCTTGGTAAAAAAAAAAAAAAAAAAGAGTTCAATCTCCTCCTAAAAAAAACTCTCTTGAACATTGAAATTTTATTAAAGAAGATCATTAAACCTTCTCATTCCTATCATGTGCCTCAGCTTCATAAAGATTGCTCCCGGTAATGCTTTTGTGAATAAATCTATCAAGTTGTCACTTGAGAGGATTAATCACAAATCGATGACCCCATCCTTTTGAAGATCTTGTGACTAGAAGAATTTTGGAGATATATGCTTTGTTCTATCGTCTTTGATGTAGCCTTCTCTTAATTATGCAACATAAGTTGTATTATCTTCATATAAGATTGACGGCTTTTAATGAATTGAAGGCATCCCACATGACTCTTGTATATGTTATATCATGGATCTCAGTGACATACATTCTCGGCTAGTTTCGTGCATTATAATAAGCTCAGAATGATTGGAAGATGTTACTGTAAGAGTCTGCTTCACCGATCTCTATGATATTATTGTATCTCTAAAAGTAAACACATAACATGTTTGTGATGTTACTTTGTGTGGATCTGACAAGTACCCAACGTCTGCGAATCCAACTACTGTGGATTTCACTCCTCTTGTATAAAGTAGCGCCATATCAATGCTTCCACAAAGGTATCGCATGCCATGTTTGATTCCATTTCAGTGTCTTCTTGTCGGAGCTGAACTATGCCTTGCTAGTAAATTAACCGCAAAAGCAATGTATGGCCTTGTACAAGTAGCAAGATACATAAGTGCATCAATTGTACTTAAATAAGGACTTCAGGTCCTAAGATGTCTTCTCCCTCTTCTGGAGGTCGAAACTTATCTTTTTTTTATATCTAATGATCTAACAATCATGGAGATGTCAAGAGATGGGCTTTATCCATATAAAATCGAGAAAGAACCTTCTCTGTATATAGCGATTAATGGATAAAAATTCTACTTGTTAAGTGCTTAACTTGTATGCCCAGGAAAAATTTAGTCTTACCAAGATCTTTCATTTCAAATTCACTTTTCAACAGTGTGGTTGCATTTATGACATCTTGTGCAGTACCTATAAGATTGAGATCGTCCACATACACAACGATGATAGCAAAACCATCTTGTGATTTTTTTTTATACAGATACATGGACATGCATCATTATTCTTGTATCCCAATTTAATCAGATACTCAATGAGTCAATTATACCACATACGACCAGATTGTTTTAAACCATACAACGACCGTTGTAGTTTAATTGAGTATGACTGACTAGATTTTTGTTTCTCTAGCATATTCAATAGGGATTCTCATATAGATATCCTTATCAAGGGATCCATATAAATATACCGTCACAACATCCATGAGCCTAATTACAAGATTTTGGATGGTTGTCAAACCAATGAGGAAACGAAAAGTGATTCCATCCATTACTGAAGAATATGTTTCCTCATAATTCTGCATCAGGTATTTCTGAGAATCCTTGGGCTACTAATCTAGCCTTATATCTAATAATTTTATTCTTTTCATTTCGTTTTCAAACGAAAACCCATTTATTTCCAACAGGGGTAATGCCATTTGGTGTTGGAACTATAAGCCCAAGTATCTCTCTTTTAAACAAAGATTGTAATTTTATCTTGATTGTATCTTTCCATTTTGACCAATCCTTCCTTTGTTTATATTCCTGAACACTTCTGGGTTTATGAGACATATCAATTTCTGATGCAATAACATATGCAATTATGTCTTCAACAATGACATCTTCTCGATCCCATACTTGATTTTTATGCATATAATTAATCGAGATCTCTTGATTTTAAGACTATGGAATCTCATCAAGGACATTATCCTCTTCAGGAGATAATTCCTTTTGTGAGATTTGTGTCTCTTATGGGACATTTAAGATAACATTATTATCATTTTTTCTTTTTCGTGGTATAGTGTCTTTTGCACCTGTTGGTCTTTCACGTTTCAGACGTGGTTTATCATCAAGAATATGAGCCTTAACAATTTATGGCGTTATTCTTGATGGCGTATTTATGGCGTTATTCTTGATGGCCTTAACAATTTATGGCGTTATTCTCTAATAACATCATTCTCTTGAGGTATGTCTATTCTTGATAGCGTATTTATTACAGGTATATGCGACTTACTTGTATCATTAAAAGCATCAGATATTTGCTTTGTAATATCTTGCAAGTAAATAATTCTTTTCACTTCATTTTGACATTGACTTTTACACATATTTAATCCATGCAATCCCGTTATCTCCTAAGAAAATTCTGACTTTGGTTTAGGTAAAACATTATTTTTGTCCAAAACGTGTCGTGAAAAAGTCTCCAGTAAGAGGTTCAAGATATCTCACAATAGAAGACGTATTAAAACCCACATAAACTCCAAGTCTTCTATGTGGAATCATCTTGGTACGTTGTGGTGGTGCAATAGAGACATATACAGCACACCCAAAAACTTTTAGATTAGATATATTTGGTTCTTGACCTTTAACAAGTTGTAACGGGGAGAATTTATGATAGCCGTTGGCCTAATGAGAATAAAACTTGCAGTATACAATATCGTATGTCCCCAAACAAAAGTTTCCTTGAATCCTTTCAAGAAATAAAGATGACTTGAAAGGTAGTTTTGACGGAGAAGGTCTTATGATTAACTTACCTTGTGAACAAGGAATACAAAGATGACTATTATTTTTTAAAATACTTTTTTGATTCTTAAGAGCATGTCCATTGATATTTTTGATGATACGACGCATCATCATAGTACCTGGATGACCAAGTGGCTCGTGCCATAACGAAATTGTTTTAGGATCAATATATTTTGAATCCATAACATTATATGATTCAATAACCTTGATTTTAATAAAATACAACCCTGATGGAAAAGCCAAAAGTTTTTCAAGGATTTTTTTGTTTCCAGAAATGAAAGAGGTTATATAAAGATATTGTTTTCCATCTTTACTTGTACTATCTAAATGAAAACCATCAAGAAGAATATCCTTGAAAGTTAGAAGATTTCTTTTGAATTTTTGAGAATATAAAGCATGTATGACATAGATTTGCGTACCATTTGAAAGTGTAAAATGAGCACATCCAAAACCATCAATGATCTTCGAAGTACCAGAGATTGTATTGTATTCACATTTGCTTCACCTATCTTTAAATTTGAAAAATATTTTTATTTTGAAGGATTGTATGAGTCGTTGCACTATCAACAATGCACATATCTTTCATCAAAATTCTGTAAATAAAATCTTTATTAATACAAATTTTATTACACTGCTTGAAAATAGAGAAGAAAACCCCCATTGGAAATACAATACTAAAAACTTCAGGGAGAATCAGTAATATATTTCCACCATTCCAGGGTTTCACTAACTACCGGTACTGAGATGCGGTTTTTGTCTTTTGTAGGTCTTTGTTGTCTGATTTGGTATGACCGAAGCGACGGGCATATGATTTATAGGTTCCCTTGACTCCATATTGGGTTGCGGTTTCTTTGTTTCGATGTTTTGATTTGCTTCTTTTTTTTTCGAGGTACCCCCTCAATATGGGCAGCCCTTACTCCATTTCATGACGGGTTGTTCAACTGCAGTCCATGCAAGTAAGGTAAAGCCCTAATCCGATTAGTTTCTAATGGAGGGCTTGTCGAGCTACACTTGTCTCTATTGCTGCTGGAATGTCGTTCCTATCGCTTTTTGGGCTAACGGGAGGGCTTGAAGACAGCTATAGAGTGGGAAATGCCTCAAACGTCGGCAAGGCTTATGAACTTCTTTTTCTAAACTTGCTTTTTATGCATTAAACTCCGGAAAGAGCCACTCTTGCAGTTCGATTCAATATAAAAAAACCGAAGGGGATCTATATATCCTTAGAGCAGAGGGAGCGAAGGCCCTCTTAACCAGAGTCATTGTTAAGTAAAGTAGTGTTTCTATCTGGTCTCTCCTAGGGGGTGCTTTAGATACCATTGCACTATCAAGAACAATGCCTTTTTATATCGTGCATTCTATCACATGTTAGTACACTTTTAGAGGAGCAACAAAGGAAAGAAACCATGAAAATGAGGACATCGTTTAGGGTATCTGCATTTTACAGTCGTTTATCATCTCATTACGATAGGTGTCAAGTGAAAGTGCAGTAATATATGCAGCTGAGGCATCTTAACCGATTGGTAGACTTGATCCTTGTTTCTACATGAGCTGATCAATTCGATCAGGCACTCTCCCAAGGAAATTGGAATTGCACGTATAAAAATTAATAAAAACCAAGAAAATCCAATTAGAAAAGAAAAGGGTATAATAAAGATAAAAAAAAGAATGAGTATACTAAAAATAATGAAGATTCTGGGATGGCTTGTAACAGCACTATGTCTCAATCGGCGAAGTCCTCTTTGTTTGTTTCTATATTGGAATATTCAGGTAAATTTGGAACATTTTCAGGTGGTGGAATCTATTGAGACTGTTCTTCTGTGAAGTTTGTTTTCATCGCTTTGCCTTTATTTTTAATGGAGTTTTGATAAAGATCAACAAAGTGTTCGGGAGTTTTACAAGATTTAGACAAATGACCTTCCATCCCATAAGTATAGCACTTTCCTTTGGCATTGTTCCCGGGTCTGTTATATGAAGGTTTTTCCCTCTTCTGTGCATGATTCCCATCCTGTCTCTTCTGATGGCTCACACTTACAATCGGATTATAACATTGATCATGGAATCTTCTATGGTCACGAACACCTCCACGACCTCGTCCTCTTCCTCACCAATTGCCACTTTTGATGGCCATTGTTTCAGATAATGGGACAAAACCAACTGGACGAGCCTGCAAATTTTTTATCAACAACTCCTGGTTCTTTTCAGTAACCAGAAGCAAAGAAAGCAATTCACTATACTTAGTGAATTTTAGAATCTGATATTGATCCATCAGAGTTGCATTTGCGGGGTGAAGAGTGGAATATGTTTTGTCTAACATTTCCTCCTCAAATATAGGTTTTCCACATAAAGTCATACGTGAGGTAGTACTGAACAATGCAGAATTATATTCTTGTATAGATTTAAAATCTTGTAACCTCAGAGTATACCATTCATACCTAACATTTGGAAGAAATATCAATTTCTGGTGGTCAAATCTTTCTTTCAAATTAATCCATAACACACATGGATTTTTTCTAGTAAGGTGTTCAGATTTCATCCCCTCATGGAGATGATGCTTCAGAAAAATCAGTGCTTGAACATTTTCTTGTGGGATTGCTTCGTTGGTCTCCACTATGTTTTAGACCTTTTGCATCTAGGTGTAATTCAATATCAAGAATCGATGATATGTAGTTTTTTCCTGATAGGTGTAGGTGTAATTCAATATCAAGACCTTTTGTCATAGTTCTCTGAACACATCAAAGCGATAAATATTAAGTTTATTTATTTTTAATCAAAACCATATACAAAAATATGGATATAGCAGTTTGATGGGAGTAATGAAATTTTTTAGTTATTATCATTTTTTTTTTCATAATACTGCGATTTGTTATAAGTTGTCTAATATACTGATAAAAGTGATATAAAATCAATCAGATCCTATAGCAACTGACAAAGAGAATTTTATAAAATTTCATATATATATATATATATATATATATATATCTTAAAAACTTTTATTATTCAACATATTCTCAAAGCATGTATTTAATCATAAGAAGGAAGTAAATATTGTTACAATGTTAAGAACTACTAGTAACAATAAATAGCACAATAATTTGTTAAGATTATTTCGGATTCTGTTTCGTATTTCTTCATCATTGAAGGCTATTACGTTGTTATTTTACCTTAATGAAAAACATTAAAGATAAGTCTCACTACTTGAAGCAAGTACACCAACATGGAATATAAAGTTTCTCGGCACTTACGGATGAACCACACAAAATGGGATAAACACATCAATGTTCGTGGGTGAATCACACAAAAGGGATAAACCACGTCAAACTTGCGGGTGATCCACATAAAAGCGATAAATCACATCAACATGTTGATACTAATTAATAGGTTCTCACACAAGCGATTCTTCGTCCGACGGTGTGACCATAATTATTTTAATTAGATTATTATGATATGAATTAAAACAAAATCAAAACATACGGGTATAATAAAGTACGTTCGTTTGATTTTCGATCTCAATTGGTTAGAGGCTCGTGTTGATAACGTAATGTATAACAAGTGCTTTCATCGGTTGAACCGATTCGTCAATATACCCGGTTTGATTTCGTCGGACGAAAAACGTCCGAATTAACAAAGTAATTAAAATATTTTAGAGAAAGAATAGAGAGAGAAAGAGATGTTTTCTTCTCTTAGAAATATGTACATAACACCTTACAAATGAGTTTTATTTATAGGACTCAAGATGATTAATCAACACCTAATTTTCTCTTCTAATTAAAGTGTTTAGGTCTAATTAATTGCTAATTAGGTAAGCCCCATTAATAGCCTCAAAACTAGGTGAGATCTAAAAAAAAATATAGGCTTGGATATAGATACATCGTTTTCAAAAGATAATTATATTTGAATAATTTATAACATTTTGCAATTTTTTTTTTCTCTTTTTTTTTCTTGCACTAGTTAAAAGCTTTATACACTACTCCCTCCATCATACAAAAAGTACTACATTTCTAAAAATACACTATTCAACACACATTTAATGAATTTTATTTTTTTGTTTAATAATGTTATATCGTCCCGTAACCACCATTGTAGGAAAATAAATAATTTATAGTACAATTCAATGTTTCGTACCAAATTTATATAAAATAATATTTAATCGTCCCATGGGGTCGATCAAATTTTATATTGGCAAAATCCCCACATCAAATTGTTACATTTATTGTGGGATGGAAGAAGTATTAGCTATACTTTGACGTACGTATGTTACATCATATGTATTAGTTGTGACGTTTTTTAGAATCTCACACGTAGAGATCTAGTTTGTAAGAAACAAATAACATCAAATAAGATATACTAAACCTCTACTCATGAGAATCTAAGTCCAATCATAACTTATGTATACTCCTACATGATATAACATAGATAAGGGTATAAAAGATGTAAATGTTGATATCATATAATATATTAAATATTTATTTAATACAAACAAAAATTTTCACAAAAAAACTATTTGCTTGTGCTAGTCTATTTTATCATTCAGTTAAAAAAAAAGGGAGATGAAGAGATTAAAATGAAATAGTAAGAAATTTGTGAAATATAAAGAGATGACAGAAGTGGAACATGAGTAACTTCCAATAGGAAATGGTTCAAGCAATCCAACCATGATTAACCAAACCAATATTCTTCCGTGCCATTTTATATTTACAATTGATAAGTTTCTATGACTAATCGGACCTGATTAGTGAGTTTGCATGATCATTATATGTGAGGAGAGATGATTACTGTTCGGCTTTATCTCATCTATACATGAAGAACCTTTGCTACAACGAGCAATGCAAGAACAAGAGCATAGAAGTTATATATGGAATGCACAACAGTACAAGTGTAAACTTTCAGCAGAAGCCAAGCAAGATGTATCGTTATCCTAACCTAGGGTAGGGTTTACTTTGGATGTAGTAACACTTAATAAAACCGCTACCATAACCTTTTGTAGCATTTTTAAAACGCCAGCATATATATATCTACCGACGATGGGACGGCGGCAGACGACCTCAGTCGACTGATGGACAACTTTTATGAAATCATTTATATTTTGGCTCTTGGGACAATTTGAACCGAGAATCTCAATATTGTAAGTCTCATGTTTGACCACTAGGGCGATAGAATTTGGTTTTCATTTTTTATTTTTTGAAATCAAATCATTTATTGTTTTGGGTGCTGGGACCGATTAAGTGACAGCCGGTATGTTGACATTGAATCAGTTGCAACTGATACCATTGATAACTCTATGGTGGAGTTTTTAAAGCATTATAAAAAAATCGTTATCAAATCGATCTATTATAATAATTCAATAAAAATAACGGTCACAAAAACGCTATAATAGTTTCATACATGATTTTTGACACTAAAATCTATGGTAGCGGTTGAAATCTATGGAGGGGATAAAAAAGGTTGAAGAAAAGATACAACATTGTTTGCATAACCGCTATAATAAACAGATTACTAGCAGGACCCAGCTCTGGGCACTCACTCCCACCTTTTCACGAAGAACGCACCACCTAACCATTTGGCGTTCGGCCTACCAAGAAAATATTGTGTTTGCGAAACTCGCTGATAGCATCGATTGTTTCAGCACAACTGTTAATCAACATCAATCTCGATCTTTGTACGTCATTGATTCACTAGAATTTTGGACAATATGTCTTCACCATTGGAGCCAACTGTTGGAAATAAACGGATCCGATCCTCAGGATTTAGTACAAATAACGTTAAAAAATATCATGACAAATGGTAGAAAGTAAATATCCAATACGACACAGAAGATTTATGTGGTTCACTCCGCTTCTGAGGTTATTTCATCGGCAATCGATTAGTACTTTCACTATCCAAGTGAACTTTTGTTACAAGAGGATTTACTACTACACTCACTAATTTTGTGGCACTAGCTGTTCACACCTATCCAAAAATAATATTATAATATTTAGGATAATCCGTAAATATTATTATAATTAGATAAACTTTTAATGAGAAGATACCCAAAAACAAATTCGTGTTTAATCCTAAAATTCTCTAAATAACCTAAAGCCTTTTTTGCTTTAACTTGGCTCCCGGCTTGCTGCCTCTCTTCTTCTGCTTTGTCGCCTTTTATAAAAAAAAGGTTTGTCATGTGTACTCGCCGAAATAGAATGTTGCAATGTAAAACCTTTGAACACTAAACACAGCATGTGCAAATTGACATGTTTTAAGGAAATAGAGCGGCCGTTCATTTGAAACAGAGCACCTTAAGGAGTTAAAAACTGTTTATCTTATCTTCAATCGTAGTCAAATCATGTCTTGTTTGTTGTCTCTTTTTTTACAATGAAAGGACCTAAAACAAAATAGAGTGCTTCAATTGACATAAACAGAGCCCAAGACTGGTTTTAAGGAAATAAAGCTCCAGTTCATTTAAAACATAGCGCCTGAAGGACTTTAAAACTGCTTACCTTTTCTTCAATCATAGTCAAATCATGTCTTGTTTGCTGGTTCTTTTCCTTCTCCATTTGTAGTTGTTTGTTTGCTTCTTCAACCTAACAACAAAGTGTATAGAGCTTGTTAAAAAAATATAAATCAAAACTTACATCAAAACAACAACTTCAGTATATGTTATAAATATTATCTTTTCCTAAAGCAAATTAAGTTGTTTTGCTGCCTCTATATACTTCTCGGTCAATGATACAATTTCCAATCTTGCTTATTGAAATTCATTGCTCAAGATAGAAATTTTGCTCGGCTTTATGTGTTTTATCAAAAGAAGTTTTTGATGATACCTCGTCCTCAGATGAGTTGAATGTTTCAATCGCTTTCTGTTGATTCACTTGAATTCAGACCAAGGCTTCTCACTCTGAACTCAAAATCTTGGACATGCATTCCTTGAGTATGTCTTTCACCGGAGCAATTTTGTTCCCCTTCTTGAATCCATTCAATCGCAGCAGACCCCATTCTGTATTCTCTCCTTTTGTTATCAATTGAGTGCAACTCATCCAATATCAGCTGATATTTACATAGCGCCTATGTTAGCTCAAATTTGTTGAAATCAAATGATAACAGAAACAGTAAATTCCAAGCTTTTTTTTTTTTTTTACCTGCTCTGTTTCGAATTCATAACTGTGACATTTATGCCTTTCAGTAGATCTTTCATATTCTACCTTACACATCTCGGAATGACGTCAACTTATCTCCTTTAAGTGGATCTACCATATTTGTCTTCTTTAAACATCAATACTGTCATTAAAAAAAAGAATGTCAAATTGTGAAAATAAGCTGAATAATGTAATAAAGAGCCTGTATAAACCAAAATAGAGCGCCTTATTAAAAAGGGACCATTCAAGTCAAACATAGCGCCTATAGAAATGGAAGCAGTGTGACAGTAGTAAAAACTTACTGGAATGAGCAAAACACATCCAATGACCTTTTCAGAAATCTCGGCATTTTAATCCAGGGAATTTAATAATTTTCGATAATAGTGTGGCATCCAGTTGTAGTCAGAAATTCTATCAATTTCTGCAATAAAGTTGCATTAACTCATATTCAATGAGGGCTTGAAGTGTTGACGAACAGCATGTTGAGTATATCCAGCATAAGCAATCGTGTTGTGACCTCATAGTCATACACTTCAGTGCCTCTCGATACTTCTATAAGCATATCTTTGATATTTTTTGTCATCTTACTCTCTCTCCGCTCTATTTCCTTCGTTGCAAGAGCTCTAACTCCATTAATTGTCCTTCGTCGTCAGGCGATCTCATCATCATCATTATCATCTAGATCTTCGATCTATGATCGTATGATCTTGTGATTGTTTTTTGTGCAAATAGTTTGACGTGTCAGGTAGGGAGCTTTTGATCCGATGACACGAAAGACGCGAAGTCAAGCTAACAACAACCGTGGGAAGAATGATCCCCAAAGCTCGGAACACGAAGGACCTCGCATGTTGGAAAGTGATGATAGTCTGCCACGGGTTGTAATTATGGCAGCTTTCAAGTCCGTCGTAAGACGTGACCAATTTGTTTTCACCCCGCTAATACTATTATTATGTAGATGTGGAAGCAGGGATCGATCCCACAGAGAACGGCGAATGTCAAACCTAAACCTAACTTGAAAAATTCCTATCCTATGGGGTGAAGGTAAAAAGGAATTTTGGGGGGATTGTTGTAAGAAATGACTTAAAAACTAAAGTACCAATCAGAACAGAGATTGAAATGAAGTTGAGAATTAAAGGAGTTTACTTAAATTGGAAAAAGTGTAGGGACGATGATTGAATTCCTTCTCATTTATCTAAACCAATCATTGATGTTTCTAAACTCAGATTGTAATGATTTATATGAATTGGTTGCAATAAGTTTGGGCTTAACTCATTACGTTCCTTAACTTTTAACCTCCAATTAGCTCAGATAGTTAAACTAACTCAATCAATCTAAACCACTTCAATTAGCTTAAATATGATTTGATCAAATGAGTTGAATCATAACATGAAACTACCATTCAAAATAATCATAGCAATTAGCTTAAACTAGTCATGTTACACGCATATGAACCCTTGATTATAAATGACAATTAGCTTAAATCATTTCATATCAAGTTGCTACCTAATAAATCGCAAAGCATGATTTATAACACTAACCTATCCATATTAGTTGATCAAACTAATAAATGTAGATTATATGATAATTACAACAGGTCATGTGCATCATAATCAATCATGTACATTCTGATTTTGTTCAACATTTTTCATTTCATGATCTAAGCTCATCATTAGGTCATCAAATCATCCCTACGTTAAATCTACTCACTCATAAGCATGCAAGAAAGCATAGAACGAATCTTAACATTAAAAATGATCATTCTATAGGATTTAAACTACTGAAAATGAGAGTTTTACAATGTACAACACAATCCAGTCAAGATCCAATGCAACAGTATGAAAGATCGAACAATTCCTATGGAGAACTCAAAGACGACGGCTTCGTTTTGTTTCTGCATCCTCTCCACTTCAACGACGTTCCTCCGTTCTGATTCTCTTCCAAAACAACCCTAACGATAAAGAGAGGGATGGACGAAAACTTGATCCGATGGCTTGGATTCTTTTTTTTTTTCAATTTGATCAAATGTCACAGCCGCGACGCATGAAGTCATGCCTGCGATGCCGCACGATCTGGATTTGCTGGATTTAAATTAGTTGCGCCAGTGAAAAAGGGACGTCGCGCCTGCAACCAGCCTGCCCGCGACAGGTTGCTCGTGGCCGCGACCTAGCTGCTATGTTCTCCTAAAAAATTTACAAAATATACTAAACGATGTCTAAAAATTCTAAAAAGTTATACATCATAAGAAATCACACTAATCAGCTACGTCGTCATGAAACGATGATGATTCGAACATTAACTTCGATAGTTAAGTGCGATGCATCCATCATTATTTCTTCTACTACGTTTCTTGTGCAAACTACACGCTAATCTATCAAAAACATAAGCAAACAGAAATACCAACATTCCAAACCAGAAAGGACACTAAAAAAATAAAATAAACGATACAAAGGGAACAAAACAAGAATTTAAAGAAAAAAAATGATGCTTGTTTATACACACATCAAATTCCCTTAAGCTAAACCTTTGCTTGTCCTTAAGCAAAGTCTAAAAAAAAAAACAGAGATTCAACTTAAAATTGAAAACTAACAAGACTCAAAACCTCCTATAGCTTGAGCATCAAAGTAATCAGAATGCTTAAAATTAACAACACAAAACACATATCGAAAGAATATTCATCACAAAGTCGCCCTTCATCTCTATTCACACCACATAAACTTCCCCTCAAATCATCTCCTCTCATGGTCCTTCACACTTAGCTGATATTTCAAAGATGTAGCAAGACAAAACATTTCGAAAATCATTTTCAAAATTCATTTATTCCAAGCCGTTTCTTCCTTACGGTCAGAAATGCGTCCGACATGGGTCGTTTCCAAAGCCATTAAGGTCTCAAAGGAGGTATAGATTTCCTACTGGATATGTATCATTTCTTCTTCTTCTTTTTTTCCCTTAAACTCATCTTATTGAATACAACGTCCTCCCTTTTATCTGTAGATTGTAATTTTGATTACTGAGATAAAGGACACGGTATTTTCAAAACTTTTTGCTTGTTTTAAATTGCTTTGACAATTTTTCTTTTTTTATCCTTTGTTTTTTTCATTGATGAGTAGGTGTAGCACATCCTCCAATAACCAAAAATAGCATAAGGGTCACCAAGGAAAACGAATACTTTTAAACAAAAATATTTTTTTTTTCAAAAAACTCACACCATGTCCCTTATAATTGGTGGATAAGTGAAAAGATGGCATAAAAGGAGAACATGGAGTTTTTTTACTTTTTTTTTTTTAACAAATGTCTATTTACGATTCAAGTCACCGCTAAAACGCTATCTACACCATGAAAGGGTCATATCATAGAAATCTAATAGAATGGCGTTGGCGAAGATTCGGGACTTTCTTAGAGACAATATTCAAACTACATGTATTAGTGCAACAACTGTCAGGAAATAAATCATCATTTTATTTTACTCAAACCATGGATTAAAAAAAACAAAACACGTGTTTTTATAGTTTTTCTCTTTTTTTTTTTCTTTTTTTTTTACAAAAACATGACTCATATAAAGACGTTAAATATAAATAAAAACTCATAAGACCCTTCCCCTAAGGTAAAACATTACATTGTCCTCAATGTAAAACTAAAAATAAAGCGTAAACGACAAAAGAAATACCTGTTAGCTAAGGTTCACTCTAAAAACAAGCAGCCCTGCGGAACCAGCTCCATATATCTCTAATTATCCCATCCATCCCTCTTTGAAACTCCATGATCGATCGGATATGATTGACCTCATCAGATGTCATCTCCTGAGCAAGCTTCATCTCTTGGATACTCTCCGTCGTCAGTCTTTGATTCTCTTAAAGCTTTGTCATATGATGTCTTAAGATATTAAAGTTGCAAGGAGTAGGAGCTATCATGGGATTATTTGGATCAACACTCTACTCGTCTACTTCCTCGATCCATCTGTCTACACGTGCTACGTCGATTTCTCTTTCATTTGATAAGTTAGTGTTTGACATTTGACAAAACACAACTCAACAATAAACAGGAGTCCCTCTCACTCTCACACATGTAATAAATATAATGAGAAGGGACAGTATAAAAATCACACATAGAAGCATGTAAATAAAATCAATGTCACATTTCAATATATAAGTGGCTAAGGATAAGATTTGGTGATTAAATTTGCACTTATGAATCATGTTTTTGTTTCTTTTAAAGGGTGAAAAATAAAGAGTCAATAAAGACAACTAAAACGAGATTACATAAAACATAAAGAGTTATACATCCCTGAGAATAAAATAAAATACAAGTGAGTTAAACAGAAATAAAACATCTGGAATATCGACAATAACCATCCTCCCCTAAGCTAGACTAAAGTGCAGTCTAAAAAAAATAAAGACGCATGAAGTAAATCTGACTAAAGAAAATAAATCACATAGGAGGAGGTGGTTGTGGAAATCTGCTATCTAAGTAATCAAAGATACGACATTGGAAGTCTTCCTGGCTCTATTGCATAGCATCCAAACCCGTAGTCATATCAGCACGTAAGTCGGCCGCCTCTTGCTATAGAAACTGATAAGTAGTGTGCCAGTCCATGGAAGGTGTAGTGTACTGCTCATGATGTGACGTAACTTCCTGATGTACATACTCATGACGTGCAGCTGGGCCAGAATGGCGTGAAATAGATTACCGTAAATTATGTGAACGCTGGGATTGGTGTGAAGATTATGGCAAATAAGGCTGATGAAAAGACTGGGAAAGATCTGCCTGAGGCTAGCTCATGGCTGTATCCCCCTCTGAATCCTGCTCCTCCTCCTCCTCAGCCTGATCATTAGCACCCTCAGTAGCATTATCATCGTCAGCAGGTGGAGGAAATCCCCAGTTCCTCTGAACTGAGAGTGTAATGGAACTGGAATGCAAAGGAAGTCGCATGGGATCCTCACCAGCTCGGATGAAGCTATCAATGGCAAAAGGTCCTCAAGTGGGCTCTAATAGTGACGCTACAGCCGATAGGTCGAACCCAAAGTACGCAGCGAGCGGTGTAAGTAGCCCACCGATAAGTATAGGCGTAGAAGCACTATCCCCTATAGTTGACTCAATATTCTCCACGAGCATGTATCCGATAGTGAGATACGGATACTACGTTCGAGAAATCAAGTTGTGTGAAAGCACAAAAAACATAGCCAGCTCCTTCTGGGAAACAGCACCCTAGCTACTCTTGGTAACCAATAGTGTATAAGCAAGAAACCAGTGTAGAGATCGTAACACTGGGTTTCTAAGCGCTGAGCTCTTGCTACTATGAGGGTTCGGATCTTGTTACGCATATGTGAAATTGATCCTTACTTATTATGTTTGTAGGTTTTTGTTTCATTTAAAACAAAAGATTGGGAACAAAGCACGTGTGGAAGATTCTATATGTGAAGCTTATCTTCTGAAGGAAGCTTACAACTTTGCGAAGTTGTATTTTCCCGAGAGCATGGATTCAAAGGCTAATGATCTTCCTCAGGGTGCTAGAAGAGATGATGATGATGATGATGAAGCACCTGCTCTTCCAGATGTATTTCACAGAAATGGAGGATATGCCCCAATTGAGAAGAAGAAGAAGAAGAAAAATAACAGAGGATAGATAAAGCTCAGACTTGAACAACGAGATGCCGAGACAGCTCATAGATATATTTTGATCAACTGCAAGCTTATTACGCCATTTGTGAGGTATTTAATCCATACTAAATTAATGTGAATATGTAATGCTAAGAAATACACATCAACAAATATGATAGATTTTTTGAGGAGGACATGATCAGAAATGGTTTAGTGAACACAGCCGAAGAAGCATGGGCTATGGGTTGTCATATTTGGCCGGTATGGCTGAAAAACCATGTGATGCGGCTCCAAGGAAAAGAGATCATCAAAACAATAGCTTCTGGACCTGCGATTTATATGAACAAGTTCAAACAATATGTGGGGAATGACTTTCTTTTCGATACATACGAACGTGGAAAAGTAAAAGCAATGGTCAACTGAGGAGCGTGCGTGAAAGAGGATGGCGATCTGGAGTACTAAGGGATCCTCATTGATATTGTTAAACTTCAATACATAGCCCCAGGATTTAAAAGTCTGGAGACAATCCTATTCAAATGTGAATGGTTCGATTCTGTATCGGGATTGAATGTGCATCCTACCTATGGGATTGTGGACATTGATCCTACATCAAGATATAGAGGTCTTTATGATCCATTTGTCCTCGCCACACAAGCTATCCAGGTCTACTACGTTCCTTATCAAGGGTGTGCACGACAATTCAAGTGGTGGGTAGTCTTCAAAACGAAATCAAGATCAATAATTGATGCACCGGAAGCCAGTGAACATGCATATCAAGAAGACTTGATGAAGAATACACCCATTCTTGAAGCTTTGGGGGAAGAAGATTATGAGAATAATGATGATAATGATGATTATGATGATGATGATCATTATGATGATGATGATGATGATGATTGGGGGAAGAAGATTATGAGAATAATGATGATTATGATGATGATGATCATTATGATGATGATGATGATGATGATGACATAGACATAGAACAGGAAGAAGAAGCAGAAGACGAAACTGAAACAGAAGAGGAG
>JAOVYX010014851.1:0-30375 GCA_035668315.1 Drosera spatulata | reverse complement strand
TGAGAAACTTCCCAGGAGGTCACCCATCCCAGCATTACTCCACGTTAAGCACGCTTAACTGCGGAGTTCTAAAGTGACGGGGTATCGAAAAGGAAGGTGTACCTTGTTGGTATAGGTAGTACTATCAAACCATTTAAGCATTTCCTTGGGGTATTATATTCATGGTGGCCATCTTCTCTCCGTGCTCGGTCACAATGCTTGAATCCATCTCTCGTACGAACCTCGCTCTGATACCAACTGTCACGGGATTAGAATTTCACTACCCGTACGGCACTCAAGTTACTCACTCCTTCACTCGAGTTCAACCTTAACTCGTCACTCAAAGGTGATTCTTGAGAACACAAGAGAGTTTGGACTTGAAAAGAAGCTTGTATTGAGAACACTTGAAAGCTTTACAATGTATGCTTTGAGTTTGCAAGAATGAGATGAGATGAGATGGTTTGACCAAAATGCCTCACCCCTATATATACAAGTTCATGGAGAGTTCTACACTTGACATCTAGACTCTTCCCCTTCTCCTATGTACAAGAATTCTTTAGAGAACTCTTCCTAATTGTACGAGATTCTACAGAATTTCAGAAAACCGTAAAAAACTCTAGAGAGATATATATGGATGAGTCATGAAATTTGTAAAAAATTCTTTAAGATCAACCTCTCCACTTAACTTATTCGGGACATTGAGCTACCTTAGAAATCATAGTTACTTATCAACGAATAATCTCAAGAAATTTAAGCTCATGTCCTATAATTCCAAAGATCCCTTGCCACACAGGATCACATCCCTTCCCCAACCGGATAGGCTTCACAGGTCACCCAACGTGCCCATCACGTGCTATTGCAACCTTCAAATCCCTAACGTCAACCGACACGTGTCAGCTCCGCACCCCTACACTCAAAACCCTCTCATCCCATTTCAGCCCAATCCAAAACCAGACCGCTTCAATTTCCAGCCAACACCATAACTCGATTCACCGAAGAAAATAACTATGTGGGTGGATGCCAATTTCATGATTCGGGTGATCAAAATCATAAAGTTTGCATCTTTTGTTGATCGGAGATGTTAGATCCTTTTGCTGTGATTCATTGTTGTTCCATGATTTGGTTGCCTAGGAGGAAAAAGAAATCGATACCCTTTTGGATTCTGAGTTTATAGGTTATGAAATCATGGTTTGATTTTGGGTTTGTGTGTGTGTTGATACATGGGTTGTGACTAAGGGGCTAGAGGGGGGTGATTTTGGGCTTTGTGTGATTGGGTTTGGTTCTTGTGCGTTATTGGGGTTGGTTTTGGTGATTTTTTACATATGGGTTTGGTTTTTGGGGGGAGATAGGAGGTGGGTTGGCCGTTGATTCGGACCAGGGATAGGGAAACTGCTGCGGTGTTGATGTGATTGAGGTTGGTTTTGGATGAGTGGAGGTCTGGGTTGTTGTTGATCAAGGTGGCTAAGATGAGCTTGAGTGAGGCCGAGGATGACTCGGAGCAGGAAATCCATGTACCAACTGAAATAGATTGGCATATGCTTGATAAGTGGAAGTTCTTTGTGCTCGGCGCGGCGATGTTTTCTGGTGTTTCGGCTTCGTTGTACCCTGCTGTGGTGTTGAAGACTAGGCAGCAAGTTTCTCAGTCACAGATATCGTGTATCAGGACTGCGATATGGATAGTTAGGAATGAAGGGCTTCGGGCGCTTTATAGAGGGTTTGGGACCTCGTTGACGGGGACAATCCCGGCTAGAGCGTTGTACATGACTGCACTTGAGGTGACTAAGAGTAATGTTGGTACTGCTACTGTTAGTATGGGGTTTCCTGAAACGACGTCTCTAGCGATTGCTAATGGAGCTGCAGGGGTTAGTGCTGCTGTGGCGGCTCAGCTTGTGTGGACGCCTGTTGATGTTGTGAGCCAGAGGCTTATGGTTCAAGGGAAGTGTAATCCCAGTGCCTGCTCCGCATCTAACTGTAAATATGTCAACGGAATAGATGCGTTTAGGAAGATCATCAAGATGGATGGAGTGAGAGGATTGTACAGAGGATTTGGGATTTCAATACTGACCTATGCACCTTCTAATGCTGTGTGGTGGGCATCTTACTCCGTGGCTCAACGGCTTGTATGGGGTGGACTTGGTTGTTACTTGTGCAAGAAAGACGAGGAGGGAACTGAAACCGGTGTTGTCGCTTATAGGCCTGATTCCAAGACAGTGATGGCGGTTCAGGGGGCGAGTGCAGCCATGGCTGGTGGCTTTTCAGCTTTGATCACTATGCCTCTTGATACTATTAAAACAAGGTTGCAAGTTTTGGATGGGGAAGAGAATGGCAGGCGTGGACCAACGGTAGCCCAAACCGTTAGGAATCTGATTAGGGAAGGCGGTTGGTCAGCTTGTTACCGGGGTTTGTGGCCTCGTTGTGCTTCGATGTCTATGTCCGCCACTACCATGATCACAACCTACGAGTTCCTGAAACGCCTTTCGGCCAAGAATCAAGAGGCTGTGACAAGATAGAGTAGAACAAAGGTTATCGGATCATTTGATTCCTTTTGTGATTCCGGTCTTGTTCCATGCTTACTCGTGTTTTACGCGGTTGCGACAGAAGTCATGTCCATATAAGTGATCTCATGTTATGTCGCCATACCATAGTATGAATATAATGGAAGTTCTTCAATTTCATATCTTGGCTCATCTTCAATTGCATCTACAAGATATTCCCAGAGAAGATGAAAGCTGGTTCATTTTTTTGTTTTTCAAGTACAAAAGTTTGCAAGTGCTAGACAAAGGATATCAACATTGGGAGTGTGTTTCATTTGCATTTTTTGCTTAGTATACCAAGTTTGGATAAGGAAAAGTGTAAGCACATGTTGGTGAAAAGAACAAAGTTGAATTGATTCGTATATAAATTCAGTAGGTGACCACTTTCATGGTTTGGTTGGTTTGTATCCACTTAGATTTACAAGTCTCATTTCAGTGACATTTATGGCAGTGTGCATAGTTCAATTTTCATTGTGCTTGTATTAGTTTGAATCAATTTGAATCATGGAAACCTATCCTAGACCAACAATATCATAGAGTACAATGAGGCTTTAATATGTCTCAACTCTCAAGGTTATCTTATTATGACCTTGGAAATAGGGAAGAAAAATATCTTCGACCCGAACATCGACACTGTTCATTTTAAAGCTACAATTGGGAGTGATCCGCATTCTCCCTCAACGACCTGGCTTTAATACTGAAACGTGAACATCAATGTTGTTCATAGCGTACTGTTGTGTAGAAGTTCGATAAACAATACCGAACATTGCGAAAGACTGCTCTCTTGTGCTGATTGTTTCGTTCCTGCATAGCGTACTATGCTTAGGTTTTTTTTTTTTTTTTTTGTTGCGAAGGATGCATGCCAATGTGCATTGTCACCACATATGTCTACAATAGATCTGGTGATATAAAGATTATGACTTTTTCATGCTCTCATGGTCCTGCATTTTGGTGTGTGCTTCTTTTTCACTTTGATCTTTGCCTCTTTGGATATGTAGCTAGTAGATTGTCTGGATTCACAGTATGGAAATTCCACTATTCGGTGTTCTTGTGGTCCTTCCTCTCCGGGTGGCTGCCTCTCTCTTATTTCATCTTTTGGATTATCTTGATTCACAATAATGTAGCTGCCATAGTTTGTGACTTGCATGTTCTTGTTAGGTTCAATAATTAACAATCATTTTCCTAACCAGATGAACTAGGGTTTGACCCTCTCTGGGTGTAAAAAAACAACCTCTTTATTTTACATCATCTCATACCGTGTCGAGATTATTATCTGGGTTATCCTCTTTCATGTTATACGCGTGGAAATGTCATTTCCATGGCTAGGCCAGGGACCGATATGGCACAATTGGCATGAGTGTGATGTCCCCCTGGTGCCCTGCATTTGATGTTATCCTTTGGATTGTACACACATTATCCTTTAACAAGTAACGATATTTCTTGTGTTATAATTTGGTCAAGTTTTGATGGGTCATGTTGTAAGAAATACTAGTAACAGATACACTTAGATTCAGAAACGTTCCATTTTTACATAGACTATCAAGATTTTGATGTAATAGTTGAGTTAAGATAATTATTGTTTACCCTTCTTTTTCTTCCTCCTTTGCAAGTTTCTATGTGTTAAGCGACTCCTCTCAATACTCTCAATCTAATGTTGAATTCAGATATATGCTGAACCAACCGCCCAGACACTGTTGGCTCTTGAGCTTTAGTCGTTGGAGAGAACAGTCCAATCGTAGTCGCCCAAATATTCAAAAACGCATTAGACCATCAACGTAGTTACAGATCGCAAATATTTCCTATGGAGGGTTCTGCCTGATGCGCATTTACATGTCTTGGGCAGCAGAATAGTCGTCCTTAGCACACCCCAGACTTCCAAGTTCTAACCGTGATACTCCAGGAGGATTAACATTGTGACCCGAGGATGTCGGCCTCCTGCTGATCCAATCAGACTGTTGGGTATCTCTACTTGGCCGCTATTAAGGTTTTCTCTATGGAGTATGGACTATACTTGGTTGAGTTATGTTTTATGATCCCATGGCACCAACATTGGACACTTATCCGGATCCGTGCTTCAGTTTGAAATTTCAGAAGCACATAAACTCTGACTTCTGAATTTCCTGTCGACCTCAAATTCATGAAACAACAGTCAATAAATAACAGAATCCATCGGAGATGGATCAAACTAAGACCATCTAACGGGTGAACACATCCAATCAATCCTGTCAAAGGATTCTTACAAGGTAACATACACAGGCGATAATAAAAATAAACACGATCTGAAAATGAATTGCTTTAAACAACAAACTTGAATCCAACAACCTAGACACACTTGAGCACTAATCCAAATACAAGATATCAACAATGAAATGGCACTTCGAGAGAGCCAGGGGGTTCAAGCGACGAAAAACAAAGGAGATTCTCAGCAAGACGTGGACGTGGGTTCAAGGCCGAGCCCTCTTGTTGGTGCACGACGGGCACTTGTACTGCTTGATATGCTCAGCTCTCGCAGGGGTGATCTTCACGCACTTGCCATGGAACCATGTCTCACATAAATCACAACAGATCCAGAACTCATCTGAAGCGTAGCTTTCACCACATGCTCCACATAAGGTCTCACTATGGTCTTCAACCTCGTCCTCACCGAGCCCTTCGTCATCCACCTTCGTCTGCGCAGCTTTAGGATACTTCTGCTGAGGCTCTGACCTCTGCTTTATTCATTACATCAGAAACAGAAATGCAATATAACAGCTACCATTGAGCATTCTAGCACCTAGCCATGATATTTGGCGAAAAACAAGGGTGCACAATAGAAAGCATTAACATGAGTATTGGCAAGAGAAACGACATAATGGGCGTAGGTGATACAAAATAACAAGAGATGTATAATTGGTTTTTTGCCCACATAATGATGTCAAGAATGTTCAGGTCATGGGTTTGAAATTGTTGCTCTCTCACTCTACTAGTGTAAGGATGAGAGACTGATGCTATTGACAACTTGATTATATTTCTGAGTCTGCAAAATTGGCCATTGCTCCAGGAAAAAAGTGGGAGGCTTCTGCCAAGAGTGTTTTAAGTTGCGGCGAAAGAAAACTAATACAATTCCTCTCCTACACAAGAACTGGAAAAGAATTGAAGTAGATACATATCACGAGAAGGCCAAAATGGGGGGAATAACTCATGGTGATTGTATGCGCATACCACTTTAGAGTTTGATTTGGATTTGTTGCTCCCGTTATTCGTGACCAAGGTTTTCTCCTTCACTTGTTTCTTCGTGGTGCCAGTTACTACTTCAAATATAGTAGGGAGATCATTTATCATGTTGAAAAGCCGCTTCCTGCACAAAAGATAATAAACAGTGAGCTACACACACACAGGCCTGATTTTTCAACAATTGAGTTGCATACACAACATTCAAAGACATTCTAACTAAATCAAATTTGAAAACACTCATCCTGGGAGGTAAGTGCTGATCTCTTAAGTGGGAGCCTTTGGTAATGGGTCTAACTTAGAATTACATTTCCCGAACATTGTGTTAGAGAGGTTTTTGATGCGTGGTTCAGACTGGAATCCGAGAAACACGAAGAGAAAATCTTTCTAGGCCGCTGCAAGTGCATATAGCTGCAAAGAAAAAGGAAAACCTTCTAGAGGCATACCAATATCTTCAAACTATATTAATTCTATCAAAGCTACCACTTTCAGCATATGTTTGACAACTAACAGGTGATTTTTCTGGTGGGGGACGTCTTGTCAGTGTCCGGGGGATTAGTCGAGATGCGTGCAAACTGACCCGGACACCCTCGTCATAAAAAAAACAAGGTGATTTTTCCAGTTGTACATTTCGAATATCCGTCCACACATAACAGAAGTTACTGTTTAGTATTTTAGTGCATCCAAATACAAAACACTCACAATCTCTTACAATAACACAAACACTCTTTTATTGATAACACACAAATTGAAAAAATACAACAATGACAAGTGCTAAACAAAGAATGCATCATCCTGCACTCCATGTTTTCTTGTCATGTTTTCTTGTAATATTATGTTAAACAAAGAATGCATCCTTCTGTGTATATAGGCATCAAATGTGAACCATAGGTTCAAACTTTCTAATGTGAACATAGGAGCCTATTCCATAATCTTGGCTAGTCAAATGCACATACTAAATGCTTTTCAATATGCTAATGTGAATGGTCAACAATAGTCAACCACAATGGGAATGTTAGTGTGAATCTTCAATAGCCACCATGAGAGAAAGACCATGGACACTTTAAAACTCACCCTCAACTACTTCTCTTTCACGGTCTTTTATCATACAGCCGAGAAATCTCATTCTTCCTCGACTTCACTCTTCATCTGTGCCATCACCGCATTTCCTTCAATTGATTTATATCCGCACTCTCTAGCATAGTGTCCTTTACTGCCACAATAAAAACAACAACCATTCATCTGATCTTTAAATCTTGATGAATCCCCCTTTTTAACATGGAAAAAGGGAGTTTTGTTAGCAACATATAAGTTGTGTTTTACTATGACACATCCAATGGTGAAGATTTTTTTAAAACTGTTTTTGTTTTTGAAATTTTTAAGTCATTTAATCTCCACCATCCATTAATCCCTAACAATACATAACGCTAGCATCATATTCCCTTTGGCCTTTCAACATAATAGTTTTTGTCCCCCCTTGCTGAGCCTTCTCTTTCCTGCCATCTTGACCATTTTCTTTTTTCTTGATCGCTGCCTCTACGATCTTTATCTCGCTTGCTATGAAGAGCTCGCTCCCTGTTTTCTTTATTTTTCTCGATCTCCTTTTTAATTGAAGCTCCTGCAAACTTCTTCACGAGAGTTTCTTGGTTCACGAGTAAACTCTCCAACTACAATAAACTTGGCTGAGACGCCCATCCCTGAACCGCTGTCACGAATCCAAAATATGTCGACTCCAAATCATGAATCAAAATCCGCTTCATTTTTTCGTCATCGACCTTTGCCGATGGATCCAACTGTCCAATCTCACAACAGCTAGATTTAAACTTTACAAAATATTCATTAATTGACATTTCATCTTGATTGATTGTTATTAGCGAACTCTATAGAAACTGCAATCTCGTGTTATTCTTTTTTCGAGAATAATACCTTGAAGAAATCTCATGCCTCCTTTCGCGTCTTCACATCCTCTATGCAAAGTAACAAGTCCTTTTCGATTGTTATCTTCAGTGCATACATTGCTTTTTTTGCTTTTATCTTCCACTTTTTGACATTTTCAGGTTTAGTTGGCTCGGTAGTATTGCTACCACCAACTACCTCCCAAAGTTCTTGTCCCGGTAAATAGAACTCCATATAAGACTTTCATTTTCGATAGTTATAATTGTCAAGCCTTTCCAATCCTCCTCTAAGACTGGAAAGCTCCCATATCCTCAAACGCTTAGTGCTTGACTTTGGTGGCTCTCACGCTAGGCAACTAGTAACGATTAGCCCTATCCCTTCTCGAATCACTTTTAACCTGCTCTAATACTCTTCCTAGGTAGCCCTTTCCAGAAGGGCTTCTCACAAATAATATTCACTTACACTAGCATCGACTTTCGACCGATAGCATAAGTATCTACCTCTAAGAACGTTGGTCCTTGACCACCCGCTTTGATATCAAATGTTGAGTATTTTATTGGACCCAAAAACAAAACACTCATAATCTTTTACAATAACACAAACACTCTTTTATTGATAACGCAACAAATTGAAAAAATACAACAAATGACAAGTTAAAGTGCTAAACACTTTAACTGCATTCCATGTTTTCTAGTAATGTTATGCTAAATAAAGAATACATCTCCTCTTTATATAGACATCAAAAATAAACCATAAGTTCAAACTTTCTAATGTGAACATAGAAGCTTATTCCATAATCTTGACTAGTCAAATGCACATGCTAAACGCTTTTCATTATGCTAATGTGAATGGTCAATAATAATCAACCACAATGGTAATGCTAATGTGAATCTTCAATAGCCACCATGAGAGAAAAAGACGGTGGACACTTTAACAGTTACAACAGCACCAACCTGGGTGCTCCAGTCATGGAGCCTAACAGAAGTTAATCCACTAAATACACTTTCAAGGTTCTAAAAACTATAACGATATCCCTAAGAATTATATGAAGCAGTTCCAAACTTCCAAGACTGTTGCATCTCCGTGGTGAGGTTGCTTGTAATGCCTCTCAGTTTTCTTATCTGATTATTAAAGGGAAAAAAAATTCCAAGACTGAAAAATCCATATGATTTGATTAGAGGCCCATCATCTGCTATATCATGAAAGATTCTTTATGCTGTTAAACACATCTAACTCATAAGTACAAACTGCAATCTATACTGAACCGAATTAACAGGATATATTACTTGCCAGTATACAATAGTGTAAGTTGCAATGAATTCGAAAAGATAGCTACAATACCTCATAAGTCCAGGTAAATTAAGTGTTGGCCTAAGAAAGAGCGGATTAGAAGGAGGATAAATTATTTTGAGGAAAAACTATGGTAATGAGCTAACAAGAAGTAAGTGCAAGTGAGCAACATCTCCAGGGGAAAGCAACCGTGCTTTCTCTACTATTGGCATATTGCCTGAGCAGTATAAGGCCTGAACACGAACAATATATGACATGGCAATACATCTTCCGCACAACAGAACATAGCCTTGCAAGTCATGAAGTTCTACCTGTCTACTCTGTCAAATCCAAATCTAGCACCAAAATAGAAGGCAACTGACAGCAACCATGCATCACTATGGACAGCAACTAATGCTAACCAGTCCTTTTCCTGCATTCCATCTCTAGCGAAATTAATTCCCAATGCGGGTTCAGGGAGCTCTGGTGGAACTTCCTCAGCAGGACAGTTCACCTCCCATTGCTCAGTGGGAAACCCATACAAGCAAAGATTCTCTTTCTCTGTCAAGCACAACACGGCACAAAATGATGTTCAATACATTGACATGAGGTAAGCATGGTTTGACATGAAAAAGCATGATGGATCAGGAGAAATGAACATTAAAGTGTGAACATCCATAAGTTCTATTGGTTCATACATATATCTTATACGATGACCCCAAAAAAAAAAATCCCAAACAGAGACCTCTGGAAACATGTGCAAGTAAGGCAAATGTGAAAGGCAACCATTTGAAATAGGCGTGAACAAGACTCTTGTAATCAGAGACTCTTGTTACAAGAGTACCAACCCTGGCGAAGTCTCACAGGATTCCAACTGTGGAGCATATTACAACTTCAGCTTGGGGAAACAAACCAAATGTCATACCGGAGATAATGGTATGCTTCTACACACCATCAAAACAACACCGAGCAAACAATTTCACCAAGTAGCAATACTTAATGCATAATCAATTAATCACGTAAATGTAATCCCTGCAGCGAGCAATCTAAACTCTACATTATCCCAAGAAAAGGAACTTGACATGAACCATATTTTACTTGAATGAGATTTATCACAGTTGAGGAATCAGAAGCTAATAATTGACACACAAAATCTGGGAAGTCGAGCATCAGGACATGCTCAGCACAAAAACTACTCTTGGCCTATGGTAAAGAACATATCAACTCCCTATACGCTAATACTTAAATACCAAGATAGAGATACCAGTTACGGGTAAACACCATGCTGAATTACACTTGACCAAGAAAACAAACATCAAAGCTTTCCAAATTCCATCAAACGACCTTATCTGAATTGTTTACTGGCCGATTAAAGACCTTATCTGACAAGACAACCTAAACAACCCAATTGGGCAATCACAATATAGTTTTCTAGCAGACAAGTCATCATATATAACCATACGATCTATTGCACAAACATTTTGCAACTCAAGGGTAGAAAAAGCAAGACCACAGAGACAATCTCAATTCTCGCCCCAGATGTAGAAAAACAGCTGAATTATTTCAACAATTCAACCTAATTCTAACAGACCAACTTCGAACCATTAAATGGCAAAGTTTCACTGTCACCAAAACTAACAATCATCCAAGTTCACACCTGAATCAAGTGGAATACTATAATTATTGGAAGTTATAGAATCAAACCAAAACCAAAATTCACCCAAAAAATCAAACCAAACACCTAGGTTTACATGCATTTCCCAATTTCCACATCAAAGCTGAGACAGACAAGTCCAAAACCATAAAAAAAAACAACCCAAAACCAACCCATCAAAGAGACCGAGAGAAAGCAATCACTGACCAGGATCACACTGCTGATAGAATTCCGCAACATCTGCAAAACCCGACGAAAACCCACATACCCATTAGTCCACAAACCCACAAATTTCCCTCACTCAAACCCTCAAAACTCCCCCTTTTCAGCCACCCATTCAACCTCAAACAAAAAACCCACAAGCAAAACCAAAGAGACGAAGAGACCTGTGGTGAGTGCTTTCATCATGGCAGCTCTTCTTGCCTTGAAGTCCCTGAATACCTCATCAACCGTTCGAGGGTTGTACTGCGCTCCCCCACTTTCCATTTCTGACCTTTGCAGCCAGTGACTGAACACCCAATTGGGAAAACAAGTAACTCAACGCAGAGAAATGAGAAGATTGATAGAATGAGAGAATGGAGAAAAGGAAAGAGAACTAAACAGTGATTGAAGGGAGCCGTTTAATGAAGCGGATTGGAGAGTGAGGTATGAGTCCGAAAGGACGACGACCCGGGGGTTGACCTCTGTTGGACCATTTTGCCCATGCTCTTCGCTATTCACAATTCTAACGTTTTGTTTCTCTCTTTGTCCCCTCCATAATTCTTACAGTACTGAGGATGATAGGGGCGTGGCAAAATATATGGAAGGTTGAAAATTGATCGTGACAAAATTCAGTTAATATGTTTGATTTAATATAGAAAAAAATATAATGATTGTTATAGAATCTTTTTAAAAATAAAATGATTGATTATAAACCACTCCCATAAATCTCTCATTACAATTTATAAACTGTAGCCCTTTTTATATGACAGTTAGAATTGTAACCGAATCGAGTCGAGGCGAGTTTTTCCGAGTTCGATCTCGAACACTTATTATTTATCTCGAGTCGAAAATCAGTCGAACTCGAACCGAGTTCGAGTATTGTTCATCAAGTTTCGAACTGCTCTATGAACAGTTTGTCGGATGTCGAATCGAGTCAAACTTGAGTCAAATTGAGTCGAATCCAACCATTGTTATCGTATTATTCGATAAAATCATATATCCATCATCATAGAATTCATATTTAAGCATCCATTTCAATAATTCAAGTAGTTCTCATTTAAATATTATGAAAAAGAGCTCATAACAGATTGGCAACTGCCAAGTTAAAATAACAAATGCACTAATATGTCGATAATCGATCACAGTCCAATAACAAATGCACGTTAGAGGATTTGAGTTGGTCAATGACTTTGAAGTTTAGGGTTTTATTTTAGTTTTTATGGTTTAAAGATTAGGACGGTTATGATTCATTCACCTATTAGTTAACTAATGGTTAAAAACCAATAAATTCATTTAAATAAACCTAATGAATGAATGAAAATAAGTCGAGTTTTTATCGAACACGATCTCGAACAAACCCAATCGTGATCGCGAATACTTGAGTCGATCTCGAATCGAGCCCATCGAATATCTCGAACCCAAAATTCGTGCCGAGATCGACTCGACTACTGTGTTCCACTCGAGTTGAACTGGAGTAGTTCATGAACAACTCAGTTCGGGTACAGGCCTAATGGCAGTTATGATTTAAATAAAAAAAAAGAGATTTTAAAATTTTTAAAAAATAATTATTTTTTTAGACAGGTGAGAGGGACTACAGTTAAAGTTATTGCAGCCTCTTTATCTTCTTTTTTTTAATTACTCACTTCCCATGTTATTTGTATGGTAAATTGGACAAAAATATTCAATAGAATTTCGCTTATGTTTTAGTACCAATAGGATTCGTGAAGCGTAAATAATGATTCTATGAATCGTACATCATACGTTTGTATATATATTTTTATACATATAAACTGTAAAAATAAAAAAAAAAAGAATACTAAAATATGAGAAAAAATTTCAATGGGTATTTTGTCCAATTATCCCTTATTCGTAATAAGATTAATATGACATGAGATATTATATGTGTTCTGAAATTTGATTGATTAGATTATAAACTTAATTTTTTTGTTGATAGTAAAATTTACTGTAACAATTGTGAAAGAAATTAATAGAATATAGTGTAATAATTTTTTATTTTTTATTTTAAAAGAGTGGATTATCAAGAAGTTCACAAAACCTATCTTATTTACCAGTAAGTGTTACATAAGATTTTAATTGTCAAGAAGTTCTCAATTAACTTATTTAAGTTTAGGAAATAAAAAAGATTGTATCATTTAATTGATTAAAAAAATCAAATGATAATTATTAACTTAGGTATCATTTTTTGGTAAATAAGTTCCAAAAATGATATCTATAGATAATTTACACAATTTAAATTTTAAAATCTTGTCAAAATGGGTCTGTCACTTATAATTTTGAAAGAATTAAAAAAATAAAATGTGAGACGAAGGGGTATATCGGTTACTCTTACATCTTGTTTGTGGGTTTTGTCCAAAAAAGAGAAAAAGAAAAAGGAAGAGAGATCATTTCTCTCTTCTATATTTTGCTCGTGTAGTTTCTAGGGGGAAAGAGGAAAGAAAAAACAAAATTTTAAGACTCAGTGCCGCGAACGAGTTAGGAAGATTCTGATGGAAATTAAAAATCATTAAAACTCATTATTTAGTTTTTTAACACTCTCATCCACTACATCTTTAATTTACGCAAATTTTTCTCTTTTACTTCCTAATTATAAATTGGTTTTTTGATAACTAAACTCAAATATGTCCTATGTTCGAAATATAAGAAAGAGTTTGATTCAATATCCGGATTTATATGTGTTTTGAATTTTGTTTGAAATCAGATAAAAAAAATATATTTTTTTTACTGACAATGAGATTTATGATAAAAATTGAGGGATGAGTTAATGAAGTTTATCTTAACCGAAAAATATTTGTTATGAAAATTTTCATATTATATCATTTTAGAGACTTATTTTCAAGACAATATCATTAAGGGAATTTTATTCCTACGATGTATCACTTAAAAAAAAATTCCTAATTTGTTCTTTTCCTTATTTTCTCCTTTTTTTTCTCTTTTCTTGGTCTGTGACCGATCATCATCATCTTCATAATTATCATCATCTCCATCATCGATAATCATTATCTCTATCATCGCTCATTATCAACTCCATCATCGATCATCACCATCGATCTTCGATCATTAACATATCGATCATGATCTCCATCATCGATCATCATTTAGATTTGTCTTCATCCATAACTTGATCATCCTTCTATTTTGTTGAAGATATGATGAGAAAAAACGTGATAAATTTTGTATGTACAACTCTGTTCCAATTCATGAAGTATTATGTCTTGCTCCACAAGTAATACGCATGTATAATTCTGAAAAAAATGATGTATATGATGTGTTTTTTCATTAGGTGTATTTTTTTTTATTTTTTTTTCACAAACGTACTACATGATGTACATTATGTGTTTTTTTACTAGACCTATTACTTTTTTGCCTAGACGTACTAAATGATGTATATGTTGTGTTTTTTTACTAGACATACTTTTTTTTTATAAACGTATTAGATGATTTACATGATATATTTTTCACTAGGTGTATTACTTTTTTTCACAGACGTACAAGATTTTTTCATGTGTATTACTTTTTTGTACAAGTATACTAGATTTTTTTCATAGACGTACTATATTTTTTTCATAGGCGTGACAATCCACTCTTCTCTTTTTCATCCTCACAACCCCTTGAATCCAATCTCATCACCACCACCACCACTGTTTAGAACACTAGTGACAATATGAATGCATCAATCAATAAAATGAATAATAGAATAATGAAGCATAGAACAAAGATGATTAAGGAACGAAGTTACCGACGATGATCTCAAATGGATTCCCTTGAATATTAAACCAGATGTATGAAGATAATCTTGAGAATAAAGCACAACCTCATCATAGAACCACGAGTATCACGGTCGTCATATAACACCATAATCACGAAGGAAAGATAGCAACAAACATAGAATCATTGGATGGACATAATCCCTCGAACTTGACATCTTTGCTTAGGGTGTTATTCGGTCACTATCTGGTGTAAGGACTCCGATGCGAACAGCCTCTAGGAATGCAATAATACGATCAAGGAAAGCACCAAACCTTGATCATCTTTTGGCTAAAACGTTAATTGTGTTCTTCTTAACATTGTGGTTATGAGCGTGAGTGCTCCCTCCATCAACTCATGTCCCCTTTTATGGACCAAAGAGAAGGACGTGAAAAGCCTCATATCAAACCGTATTCATTATGATGGAAGATGAATAGTTATAATTCAACAATATCATGATACATCATAATGATAAAACATCATTATACATCATGATGAGTGTAACCAACCAAATGATAATGACCTAGAACATGAAGAGTCACAATGAATGCATCTTGTAACTCTTAGGTCATTCGTTAATTTGATCTTTACTCCATGCATAAAGACAAGCATTTTACGCCCCGAGTTTCAAGTCCTTTGCTGAAAACTCACGTGGCATTACCGCCGCTAAGGTCTCACAAACCTTAACCAGGCCATCTAACTTAACTTGGTATAGAATAAGTTCAAATGGAAATACATTTAAAGCATTATCAAACTAGATCCACAAGTTTACTTATTTATTACATATTAAAGCTGTAGAGACTTAGAAATGTTGTCCCAAGCATTAATATTACAAACATGATCATAACTTAATCAAAATCCTTCCTCAAGTCTTGCACGTGAAAAGATGAAAATCAAGAAACAGAAGAAAAGCAACGCCGTAAGCTATACAAGCTCACTAACGTGCCGGCCCCCTCTTCAGGGAAAGCACAAAAAGGAAAGAAAGAGATACCAATCTGTCCTGAAACTACAACAAAATCAGTATTACCTTTAACATACATGACAGACCACAGATACCCTCTTGTTAACACTGTGACCTTGGCTAAACATGTAAATCCATAGCTTTTTTTAGAAGCTTAAAGTCCAGGGTCATTCGAAACAGGGGATCAACCTGTAACGACGCCCAAGGCTCTCCTACAACGAGATATCCCACAACCTGAAAACCTCACAGGGTTATCTATGCATATAAGATGATTATCTATGCATATAAGATGATTAGTCGCAACTACTCATCCCTGTACAGTTTAACATGACATCTTCACCAAGTCACAGTGCAACAACTTAGTAGGATTAACAAACTCGGAGGTTAATCTCACCTCTCATGAATTCATTTGCATTTTGCATGTTCACCTTTAACATGACATCATTTATAGGATTAATTTGTATTAATCTTAACCTTTATCCATTATCGTATGCCAAACCTTGTAAACCTAACACTTGTCTTTATCACACTCATATAACGTACGAGGTTAACGGAGAAAAACCTACCCAAACCCTAGCATTAGGACTATCAGGGTTAGGTTATCATGAACTGCGATAAGCTACAAGTGCTACTACACAATCATACAATAATACGAAAATGTAAACATAACACAGCACGGCATAACACAGCGTACAAGGCTAAACTACCCATCACGCATTAATATACAACTAGTATATTAACATATATCGTCATCCAAATCAGGAATCTAAAAGTTACCATGCTGACAGGTTCTTGGTTTGTTTACTTTAACTCGTGAAATCAAATCATGTTTCCTGTTCATGCATTAGTAC
The DNA here is from genome assembly GCA_035668315.1 of Drosera spatulata. Lineage (NCBI taxonomy): Eukaryota > Viridiplantae > Streptophyta > Magnoliopsida > Caryophyllales > Droseraceae > Drosera > Drosera spatulata. Next base: position 14,055 of record JAOVYX010014851.1, on the reverse strand, counting down.
AAATACGAGTCGTACGTTATTACGTATTTTTTTTTACGTATATTCTGTTATTGCTACATATTCGTATATATTATACACCCATAAGTATGTGTACTATTTCCTCCGTATTCTTTCATACATTTTATTGTTACTACATAATCATGTATATTATACAAATACATAAGCTGTTACGTATTTTTATTCAAACTAAATCTTTTTTGGCTCTACGTACGATTAATTACGTAATTTTTCTATGTTTTCTTGTCCAAATACTGTATCTTAATAGTCATAATACGTATATGGATTGATACAACGTATAAAATATATTGAAAAACCTTTCCTATACTATTCCAAGTAGGTCACGGGTATGAGGTAGGGAGGGTCATGCCTGTGAGCCTTCTGCCAGAATTTAGGCGGTGTGCTGGCGTCCAGATTTCTGATTTCCTGTATTAACTTTAAACGCACATAACTTCCTCGTTTCTTAACCAAATTGAGTGATCCTTGACTCATTGGGAACGAAAAGAAGTCCTCTACAACTTTGTTTCAAGATTCATTTGCTAAATCAGGCTCCAACTGAGGTAAAAATGCATTCTAATGTCGAATGTCAAAGTTGTCCAGAAACGTCTCTGGCTGGTTTGCTAATTTTTGCGTTTTACCCAATCAATTCAATCCCAAATGATCTAAAACTTCATAAACATAACATTTACTTAGTTCTTATCATGTTTGTTCAATTTTTGGCTTGTTTGATACGTAAAACCTTAGGTCTCGGGTCTCACGAGCATAACTCGTCTTTTGGTTCAAATATCGCGTTTCTTTGTCCGTGGCCTGTTTTTCTTGTTATTTTTCTTGTTTTTTTTTTATCACATTTGATTAGTTAGAGGTTATGAAAAGAGAAGACAAAGCTCACCGTCTTGTTAAAATGGATTTGAGTTTGTTTTGTTTTCCTTTGACGTGATTAGCTCGACTTCATTCTTCCTTGTTTTGTGGCTCGTGTCCCCCTCTCTCGGTCTATTCTCCTTCCTCTAATGATGATCCTCCCTGCTTCCTTATCTTCTCTACCACCTTGCTATGTTACTTAAGTTAAAAAAACACAGAAAGAATGGAAGAAAGCAAGGTAATGAAGAGAACAAGAGGAAGAAGAGAGTAAAGTGAAGAGGAGAGTGAGGGAGATATGCTGATGGCCTTGGTGATGAGGATGGGTGGAGGAGTGGGTGAAAGGAAGTAGTGGGCTTGGTGGTGGAGTGGATGGAAGGGAATAGTGGGCTTGGTAAAAGAGTTAAGCGAGGAGTAAAGAAGTGGTGAGTGGGAGGAAAAAAGAGGGAAAGGGAATTGGTGGGGTAATTAAAAAAAAAAAAAACATCTCCGTTCCGTTTAATCCCAGGACTAGCTAATCTTACATCTCCCAGAGCCTTCGCTCTAATTTTACCACCACGCTCGAAAAATCATGTTATTAACTAACATATAATTTTCCAAATTTTTTCGTGATAAAAATTATCCCAACTTCATCACAAGTTTTAATGTTACGAACGTAATGTTAAGTCTCAAAACTTTAAAATGAGATTCGTTTGTCTCTTTTAATTTATTATATAAGGAGAAAACGCATATTCTCACTACGTTTATCAATTACGATTATTATTTGACGATAATTTTTTTATATTCATTAATATTTATTTGATCTCAATTTTCTGGGGTTTTACAAGCATGTAGGGGATTGATTTGTATTGTGAATCATTAAACTCTATGACTTTAACTTCATAAAGCATTTGAAAACAAAATAATAAAGATTTGAAACTTTTGAAACACATCAAATATGTTTCAACACTAAAATATTGGATCAAAGGGAGTTTTAAAATACATTAAACTCTAATAATCCCCCACAAGTTTCAAATTTTTAACCTTCAAGAAAGCACACTTGCCTTAGTGCATAATGAAGATGTCACGAAGACTTGAATCTTCACTTAAACCAACCATATGCCTTGCATTGTGCATAATGAACAAGTCTTGAACTAACACCTTTCAAGAGATATAGATGTCACACTTTAGCTCAAGTGCATATGCGTGAACCGAGTCTTGAACCACCATATCATTTTCAAATTATCAATGTCAAAAAGTTTGCTCATTACGGCTCTGAGCTTAATCTATTTCTGTTTAGAGCTCTAGGAATCCTTGATTCCATAGAAGACAACCACATCTCTACCCCAACATAGGTAAGTTCCTCATGTGCACTCCTCTCGAGTCACTTTGCACTTAAAGTGTCTTGAATTTATTAAACCTCCAATAATCATCCTCGTCCGTTTAAGGTCATGGGTACATCGCATTTCAGTATTGGGCTTTAGAAATGCGCCTAAAAACTTCATAGAAGATGACCAATCTTTACCCAAACATAGGTGAGTCCTTTAGATGTGCTCATGTCCAGACACATCTGCACTCATAGTGCTCCGGGCCCATTAAGGCAAAAACTCCAAACTCTAAACAGATAGGTAGTTATGCACTATCATATAGATGAGTCTTTCAAAAGTTTTAAGTGCACACTCTTTCCCATAGTCAACCTGTATTTCATTCCTTGAACCAAGAATTGCATAAGGTAGATGAATGTTTGAACCAAAAACAATCCAATGGTGGATACAAACACAATTGTCTATCATTTGACTCATCTTTGCAAAAGATCTTATGATATATGTTTACCATCAGAAATATTTAATCATGGACCAACAATGTTTATTGAATGTGGACATCATCCTCATGACTCCATGACTATTATCTCAATGTGATAGTCAAACATCAGTCGAATCATTATCTTTCACATGTGACTACAAACCATAAATCAAGACCCAAGCTGCCTTGCAGCTACATGGACTAGCCAACCATTAGCTTTAACTTTCTCTTGGTTCGAAACAATAACATAACCCAACGATCTGATCACCTCGTGATCAAGCGAATTCAGTTGCCCAATGGTCTTTGATCGACACAAATATCGATTCCAATGTCAAGTCACAAAATCAAAATAAGCATGATATTAGGTACATATTTTACCTATCAAGTGGAAGATCAAAACATAAATCATCAAGTCACATGATTTTATCTTTTGTGGTCATAAACCAAATAACTTAGACCTCACAAACAATGTAACAGACCTCACTAGACCATCATGATTGTTGTACCACTTCTAGTGGATACAAATAAACAAGCTAACATGAATGCATCTTATCTAAATATCAACTCGTGTCTGAGCATCCTTAAACCACACAAGGATTAATCATATAGAATATCTATACTCGACTGTAATCATGAGTTACATCTTCATCATCTCAACAATCATCAATTTAGCTTTCTTACGATTGTTAGCATCCTTACCATTTACTCTAACTATGAAAGCTATATTGTGTCTTGTACATCCTATGATGTGAATCCGACTAACATTCATCCAAAAAACTCTTCATTATCTTTATTGGCCACCGAATATTATCATGAAGATGATGATTGTATTCCTATAGCATTTAGAACTCTTACAAGTCAAATTGGCACAACCTCAATGCTATACTTAAAGGTCTGAAATGAGCCTTGAAGGGGGGGTAAATAAGCTAATCAAATCGTTTAGATCTTAATGAATCTAATTTCTTCACTCTGCTGTAGGTAGTAAAGATACCTTGCGGACTCAGTAGAGTGATAGATCTACTACATGTTGTTGATTATCTAACTTTTCTGTGTGACAATGATTCTTATTATTTTATTTCAATTATCTATGCCAAGAGCAAGTAATATCAATGAGCAAGCACGAAATGTAAAGACACATATGATTTATAGTGGTTCTGACAGTAAAGTGCAATTGGACTCTAAAACATACGTCAACTCTTCCCTTAGAGGTCAGTATGACCAGCCAAGAGATATTTTACTATGTTTGTGGTTTTTGGTTGACCCTTAATCTTCTTAAAGAATACACAAGTGGTGTAGTCTTGTACTGGACACCTTTCTTGAAGTGATTCCCTAGAGCTCTCCTGATTTTTATACTAAATCAGTTAGCCTCTAGTTAGGACACCTTCTTCAAGTGTTTGTGAAACTCTGAGATCATTTTGATTCAGCACTTATTTAGGTAGCTTGATTTCTCTTTTCAATACAGCACAGTCAGCACTTGTATGTTTTCTTAATCAAAATCAATTTGCGAAAGTCTGTTGCCATCCTCTTTTTATAGACAAGGCTCTTTCACTAACTGTTGTCCCTTCTGTATTTCAAAATAATCCCACCCATCGATTTTGAACGGAAAGTGTCCAAAGTCAACTTCCAACGATCCTCTAAAAATGACCTGAGAATTATCTAATCTGTCAAAAACTGTCACTATGATGCAGGATTTTTTTCATGTACAAAGCTCTATTATTGGACTCTGCTGCACTGCTTGCCAGAAAAATAATTAGTCTATAGTATCAGAACAACTTATTTTGGCCCCATGATTTGATCATTCTTATGTAATCTGAAACTCACTCTGCTGTCTCAGTAAAGATACCCTGCTGATTTAGTAGAGCGATCGACCACACCGCGCTATTCTTCCCTTATTCTTGGAAAAGCCTAACTGTTGCAAACTTTTTGATCTTTGATGATCAAGTTCTCTTAGAACTATATACATCTATAATCAAAAGAAGCATTGATTCTTAAACACATATGTGAAATGTGAGTTAATGCACATCGGAATCATCATAAGTAAAGCACTATGGATTGGAATTTGACCTTTTTTTCCTCATATATATGAAATAATCTGATCAAATGGTGGTTATATCTTTCAAGACCTCGAGGAGTGGCATGGATTTTGTTTTTCACCTTCTGCGCAAACCAATTGCCTAAATCCCTTGAGCACATTTGTGTAAATAAGCAACTCACAATACAAACCTCATTTCTTTGGCAAGAAGGCCTCGAAACCATCAGCCTAGTGAATACGCCAATCAACTCATCAAATAACCATTGACCAGGAACAAGTGATCTCAATGCACGCTGTATCAAGTTATAAAGTCCTCTGCTTTGCTCCAAAGTAACTAGAAATTCAGAATCAGTAGATGTGGAGCATTGAATATGTCTTGCATTACCCTCGTCAGCTTTGTGGGAGCAATCTTCTTCATTGGATGGTCCTTAGGCCCATGATATACTGGAGCATGGGTTGGAGCAGGAGCAGGGAGAGCAGGGGCTGGAGAAACTGTAGGGAGCTCTCCTAGGGATGATGTCAGGGTTAGGCACTGGATAACTATCGAAAGCTCAGGGAGTGACATAGGCGGCTGGGGAATTAGATACTCAGCCTTGTATGACCAATCTGTAGTAGCCGTGAGATTAGTCCAGAGAATAGCCTCATCGCTCCCCAATGGTTGAGTATGAGATGACTCCTTTGGCACCGTGACAGATGTGAGTTGGCTCTGAGTTGGAAAACTCTCCTTATAAGGGATGGCCAACATCGTCATGTTTGGCATCCTTTCTCTTCCTCCCAAGAACCGAGGCCATAGGCCATAAAAATCTCATACTGTGCATCTCTCGGTAGAAGTAGAGCCGCGATATGGTCAGGAAGGGCGACCTCTGTATCCCTAATGCTGTTGTCAAAATGTCGATGGCTCGCAATCTGAAATTATATTAAAATTATTTTTTTTAAGTCGAACAACAATTAAAAATATGCTAATCATTTATTTAAAGAAAAAAAAATTATAAAACTATACTTACGATGGAAAGAGCCCATTACTATTCAAATAAGGAACGAGGCTCGTATACTAGTCAAGGGTTGGGGTTTGGAGGATGAATACGCAATCGAGTGATGCGTTTATACCATGAAAAATAATCCCCGATCGATGAGTCCTCTGTCGCAGATATAACAACAGCATCTAATGACACCTGTCAAGCGTCCCAAAGAATCAAGTGGTCGGATCTTAGTGCCTTCGCATCCACTTGCCTAAACTTATCTCTCGGATCCGGGTACAGCGGCTGTCTCAGTACCCTCATATCCACAGGAGGGCTAGGAATGCTTTGGAAGCATCCAAAGAATTTCCGTATGACTCTATCCGATATCTGATGCTCCACGATCGGCCCATATATAAGCGGAGTATAAGTCATCCCGGCTACGACGTTGACAACCATGAAGATGTCCTCGTCAAACATATAATCAAACTGCGCATATGGCCTCCAAGTGTTCTATATTACATAAAGAGACCATTAGGTTTTATTTTATCGATAAAAAATAACAATCTGATAGTATTTGGTGATAAAAAAACAATTTTAAGAATATACCTGCATCCTATGGAACTCCCTACAATAAAAAAACAAGATGGTGATAGGGGTTTTTCCTTCGAGATTGCCTCCTTGGCATCTTCTCTTCATCCTTCTTGACGATCTTCTCGGTTCGTTATCGCTTGACCCGAGACAAATCATTCTTGGTTTTACGAAGTGGAATAGGTCATCCGATGGAAATCCGCTCATACGTCCACACCTACGTACAAATAAGAGAGTTTAAGACACTTCAATCAAATGTGAGATTTTTAATCAAACTATGAACGTAAAAGAATTTTTACCTGCAACAATGTCAAGCATCTCGGAACGAAAGCGCAAGTCTTGCACGAGGCAAAATGCAATGCCATGAATAGATACGTCAAAACTGCAGCCCCCTATGCCCAAGACACCATCTCAGTCATGTCGGCTATGAACCGAATATAACGGTGATGCACCCTATTCTTGTTCGGGTTTGGGAAAGAAAATCGTCTCGTCATCTGCATCCACGGGTGGAGAACCAAACGTGTCTCGTAATCACGTCAACTTAAAACCTCCACGAGTAAGCCCCTCCTTATCGAACTGGGCACCAAACTCTCTCATACCCGCCTGCTTAGAACTACCTTGTCAATCCCAATAGGTCTCCCTGTTACCGACAACCCTAATATATAACCAGCATCCTTCAAGGTGATCGTCATCTCATCAATCGGGAAATGAGATGTATTGGTAGTACTCCGCCATCGCTCCACCAAGGCCGACAACAAGTATACAGCATTGCGCATGAAATGCTCGGGATGAATGAAGGCCCCAAAACCTGCTGCCTCGATCCAATGTCTCTAAATAGGATTCAAGTCCCAACCGATCAAGACAGTCGTCGCCTGATCCGAGACATCACCCCTTTTTCCTGTCGATATTCACGAAAATACAATAAAAAAATACACACCATCACGATCACAAAAAATGCTCCGATCAAAAAATAAAACAAACAATAAATGATCACAACCCTAAAATATGGTTCTAAACGTCGTCTGAAATAATATACTCACGAAAATACTCAATTCACGATCACAATAAACAATATACTCACGATGTGGTTAAGAACTTCCATGATCGATTCGAAGCTCTACATACCAAAAACGCTTCAGGGAATAAGATCAATGGATACAAACCCTACATACAAACAAAAATGATGGATGCATGCAAGTTAAAACTTACCTTGAATCAGGAACGAATTTTAGAGTTTGAAAGTTGAGAGTTTGAATCGCACAATCGCAGAAGGACGCAGGTTTGAGAGTATGAATCAAAAGATGACGAACAGTCAGACGTTCTGGAGTGTGTTTAATGCAAGCTTCCATGGAATTTTTCAGGGGATGTTATGGAATGTGTTTATCTTTATACCGAATGCAAATGAAAATTATTTGAATTTTAACTATCCATCTCACAGATGAACGGTGCGATATTGTTGGCTGGATAACCCTTCCTAGCCAACGCATGCTATGGATTATCTCTCATATGTATATAATAAAAATATATTACTAAATTCAAAAATTCTTATTGTATACCTTCTCAAGAAAATACAATAACCTATTTTAAAATAATTGTGTTTTTCCTGATAAATTTAATTTTTTTTCTAATAGTTTAAAATGGAATAGCATAACCGATATTTTATTTATAATCCTAACATAATCGATATTTTAATATCTAGTAGTAAGTTGTACTACTCAGAAGTACAAAATTTTAAGTTTATTTATAGTAGAAGCTCATATAATTAGAAATGAAAAATTGATAAGTGCAATAATAATTCTAACAGATAAAATTCATATATTAATAAAAGTTTTTACATATGCTTACCATGCTTCACAAGTTCATACAGTAATATACAATGCACTCACCGCAAAGTAAGAGAAGGGCGATGAGCATTTATTGTGTGCTATTAACTTTTATTTGATAAGTTGTGTGTTATTAACTTGGAAGCTAAAAAATTCAAAGGAGGAAACAAATGGAAAAAGAAAAGAGAAATTGTAGGAAAACGAAGAAGCTAATCATCCAACTCACGCGAAATCGAACCCCGGACGAAAAAATTAATGGGAAACGAAGCTAACCAAGTGGGGTGAGGAGCACACATTTTTAATAGCTCCGCCGCGTTATCAAAGCATGTTAACATTAATGATTTTAATCATAGTCTAGAATTTAGATGAAATTCGTTATAAAATGATCTCCAATCCCCTGATGTCGCTTAAAGAGACCAATAATTAAATGGCATCAAATTCAATCTTGATTAAAATTTAGTCAATTCATTTAGACTAAATCTTTTGATTATGGTCCTCAAAATTCCACAACCTCATTAGTTATATCGTGCTTTGTATAACGTTCAATCATTCCTTGAAGGTGTATTAACCCTCACAATTACTCTTATTCATTGTTGGAATGATTTTAATCCAACTTAAATCGAGATGTGAATTTTCATATCTATCCAAAGGCTTTTATCTTTGGATATCATAGAATATATGATCTTAAAGAAAGAAATCTCATATTTCTTCTTTTTATCTTTACATTCCTTAGAACACACACGGAGAGAAGAGTATAATTTGACGAACCAAATTTTCTAACCACACATTGAAGAACTTCCATGTGATTTTCGTTTACACACAAGTCTTTACTTATTCGGTTTGTCACCCCTACAATTGAAAAATAATTCCAACTAAGACTTATTATATGGGTTTCAATGAACATGTCATCACTTCAAGAGGTTATCCTAACTCGGTGCTTTCAAACCAATAAACACGAATAATCATAAAATTCATTCTTGATAAGGGTCCTCAATATTTTTATCTCATACTCGACATTTACGTGATAAAACCATCCACATAAGTGTCGACATATTGACGATGATGCTTCTAATTAGAACATCGTCTACTCAATCAACATTGATTTCAACAAGATTGTTCTCAAACTCTTTTTATTTTGGGAGATAAAACTTTTGTAACCAAATAAGATTTGTTAACAAACAAAACTTTCAAAATAATCTCTTTCATTATGAGCAGAGTGTTTCTTATCCTTATCATGATCCTATAATGAATCCATGGTCATTACAGTTGACAAATATATTATGAGGACTCTCACGTCAAATCATTTAGGGTTTAATAACTAGGCATCACTTATTAAGAGGTTAATCTCTCAATGTGATACAATTCACATGCATCTCATCGTAGATTTCATGAATCCGACTTTATGAATCACACCATCATAACCTGATCTATAGAGACCTTTAGTTTCATTCGTTACAATTCTATTATTCTTGTGGCGTTCATAATCGGATAACACCTTAAAATTGTTAAAACATTAGTGACAATATGAACGCATCAATAGAACAATGAAACATAGAATAAAGATGATCAAGGAATAAAATTAACAATGATAATCTCAAATAGATTCGCATGAATATTAAATCGGATGTAAGAAGATAATCTTGAGAATAAAGCACAACCTCATCATAGAATCACGAGCACCACGACCGTCATATAACACCATAATCACGAAGGAAAGATAGCAACAAACATAGAATCATTGGATGTGTATAATCCTACGAACTTGACATTGTTGTTTAAGGTATTATTCGGTCACTATACGGTGCAAGGACTCCGATCTGAACTACCTCTAGGAATGCAACAATAGGATCAAGAGAAACATCAAACCTTGATTATCATTGGGTAAAAGGTTAATTTTTTTTCTTCTTAACATTGTGGTTGTGAGTATGAGTGTCATCTTCATCAACTCATTCCCCCTTTTATAGGCCAAGGAGAAGGATATGAAAAACCTCACATTAAACCACATTCATCATGATAAAAGATGAATAGTTATAATTCAACATCATGATACATCATAATGATAAAACATGATTGTACATCACGATGAGTGTAACCAACCAAGTGATAATGACCTAAAACATGAAGAGTCACACTGAATGCATCTTGTAACTCTTACGTCATTCATTAACTTGATTTTTAATCCATGCTTAAAGACAAGCATGCAGAGGATTGATTTATATTCCAAATCATTAAACTCTAGGTTTTTAACTTCATAAAACATTTGAAAACTAAATAATAAAGATTTGAAACTTTAAGACCTATTTTGGAACATATCAAATATGTTCCAATACTAAAATATTTGATCAAAGTGAGTTCCAAAATACATCAAATTCCAACAACCATCACCACCACCCCCACTCTCGCCCTGTCACCACTCACACATCCCTCGCCGTCATCATCGATTCATTTCACGTCGATGACGTCGTTGTGTTGGGGCGAGCATCGAGGGGTGTTGATAGGATCTCGATGTTGTTGACGATGATGTGCATGGAGGAGTGTTGGGAGGAGGAGAGAGGCTAGGGAAGGCAACGACGACGACGACGCTGAACGGTGAGTAAGAGTTAGGAAAGGAAGTTGATGAGGATGACAGTGGAGGAGAAGAGAAGAGAGGGAGAGTGGGTGTGGAGGGTAGTGTGGAAGGCAATGTGGACAATTTGCATAATTTGAAATCTTACGAGAATTAAAAGAATTTAATGGTATTTTTTTGGGGAAAAAAAATCTTCCGAGTGATACTTCCCGGGAATTCTCTCATGATTGTTTTATGATAAGAAGTTATCATAATTGAATAAGAGTTTTTCTTATATCTTGGGACAATCTGAATATACAAGTATTGTTTATATTTCGAGACCGAAGGAAAATTACTTTTGAAGACTCAAATAATGATTGAAAGCTTTATTAATCAATGTTAATTTATTATCAAATAATCCATAAAATATTGACATATGCAACAGATTGATCAAATGATCAAACAAAAAAACTCATTATATTAGCATTACGTATTTATATCTTCAGGCCAACAAATATAGTTTCAGACCGAGACACGAGGAAGACAACATCATCCTTGTAATTCCCCAACTATCAACACCTTAAACCATCATCTCACTCAATCAATTTCATCGCGATTTTGAACATGATGATGATGATGATAAATATTTGGTAGAGATTCAGGATTTGAAAAATACTAATATGATTTTCGATCATTCACTTTTGATGAAAGATATGATTCTGATTTCTTGATTTTTTGATCGAAATTAAAAATTTTAATCTAGGTGAATTTTGTTTTCTTTGATCGTGATTGATTAGGATTTGGGATACGAGAGAGATGATGAAAAATGAACAGGGATGGCTGAGGGAGTTAATGAATGAGAGGGAAGGATAATTATGTTAGATATGGAAAGAAAGGTTATTTTGATCACAAAGAGTAAAAAAAATACTATTTTATCAGATAAAACTATGTAATGGCGTCAGAGAGAATTTTTCGTTATCTTGGAGGAAAAAAATAATTGTGGTATTTTGCTCCATATATTGTGGTATTTTAGATTAGAGCTGCATGCCGTGGCTGCAGTCGCAGTTTGCCCAATCAAAATATTGGATACATAGTTCCTTATAATAAAGTCCATCCATCCCAAAAGTGGCACAAAGCCCACCCACATCACTCACTGTCAAAACACCATCAAAACAAACGCACCACCGCCATCAATGGCGGCGATGAACCTCACCTTCGCCACACCATCCCATCTCCACCACCATCATCACCAACACCTTCTTCTTCCAAATCCGCCACTGATACTTCATCACCCACCGCCATCACTTCAACACCACAAACAACTGTGGCTCTCTTCATCATCATCATTATCATCATCATCTGTTTCTCTCCCTGTCAGTCGGTGCTCTAGAACCGGGGTGTCTGCGGCGGCGAGCTCGGAGTTCGGGGACGATGTTGCGGAGATTCTTGGTGGTGTTACTGTTTACGCGGCTGGGACTGGAAAGGCAGTCAAGTTCAGAAACCTCTGGGATCAGAAACAGGTTTGTGGGTTTTGTCTCTAGTAGTGTTAGCTTAATCTGATGAATATATTGTTGTGGGTTATCTCGAATTGATGATGGTGATGAGCAATTGTTGTTGCTATTGTTTGTTGGAATCGTATGGATCGTTGGGGTAGTTCGCACTTTCAAAATTAATGAAATATGTTGTAATATAAGCTCTATGACGAGTTTTATTGCGGAGATTAATTGATGAAATTAATTCTTCCATGTTAAAAGTATAATGTATTCTATGTAAATATTAGCCTAGAGGCGGCCGTCTTGATATGCCAAACTTGATACTTGAGCATGATGTTTCCATCTTAGGTACTTTTTCCTTGCGAAAACCCAATGTCAGTAACATCAGCGTGGCAAACGTAGCATGACTTCATTATACTCTATGTTATATACTCCCTTCGTCCCATATTAATCGAAATTTTTTTCTTTTTGGGCCTCCTTTTTTAGTAACCTTTTAATATAAAAAAATACTTAAATCAATCTCATCTTTTACGATATATCCACTAACTCCTCTCCTTACAATAAACACTGCTGCCACAAAAAATATTCTTTTTTCATCAAATCTATATAAATTCAAAACACACGCATAAATTCCCGGAGGGAGTACTAACTTGCTTTCATGATGTCATGATGAGTCATGTTGTGTTTTAGGGTTTTCTTATATCCTGTTAGGTCATCACATTTCGTCATATGGGCGTAGAAAGATCTGACTGGCCTTTTCTTTCCTTGTGTTGGCTATAGGCTACTGAACCCCCATCCCTTGCCTATGTGTTGGTAGGTATGATTGAGAGACCAGGATTTTGTTTTCAAGATTGAAATCCAAGTAACTTGAGGATGTAGTAGTATATACTATGCTTTAGTAATTGAACTTCGAGGGATTGATCATACTCGAAAAGGAAACTTCTCGGGAAGTTCTGTAAATGATCCATACCTTGCTAGACCCGCGTTAGTATATCCAATGCCATAGCAACCATTCAGCTAAACACTAGACCTGAATCTACGAGACCTGAGGGTGGGGTGATGCTGCTGTTGGATTTGCCTAGTACTGACCAGGGACTGATGAATAGAATGTGATCCAGTTATATGTGTTGAAGAATGAAGGCTCTAGCTAGCTGTGAGGCATATTAAAGATGTCAAGGCCTATGGTTTGTCTTTAATTTTAGTATATTAGTATTTATTAAAGTACTTATGGTTAACCTCAACTAAAGTATTCCTCTCCCTACTGTTAATGTACTTTGTTGTTTGTTTGCATGCTTGTTGTGGGTTGAGTACTTGGGGTTGGCTTATCGATTGAGGGACTGCTTTGTCCAAATGAGGAGTTATTGTACTTGAAGCGGCTCCCATATTTAGCCCATCCTTTGAATATCCCAAAGTTGCTTCAGCAATCTGTCATCTGTTAATTCCTATGAAACTGTGAACTGAACGGTTACGGGAGGGTATAACAGAAGTATATGTGTGCCCACGTGTACTATGGGTTGGGCTGACTTAGTAAGCTACCATGTATTCTGGTTTTGGTGGGAAGTTCCTTTCCATTCATTCTCTCGTAAATAGATGCAGTCTCGCAGATTATTTGTTGCCTTTGAGGCTGAATCCTACCTTGTCTTATCAACTTTTTCAACAGCAGCTTCTTCTTGCGCTCCCCATGTGTTCTTGGTTCCTTAAAAATAAAAACATCATGTTTGCCTCGGCCTTGGTGCTAATTGCTCCCCTTGTGAAATGAAAACTCAAAGGAGATAAGTGATATCTTAGGCAATGCTATCATCTTGGCTGCTGTCGACCCCATCATATTCAAGGACCTTTGAGATCATGATGCGGTTAACCTCCGTATCCCTCTATCCTTTTCTTTCCTCAATTTTGATTGTTGAAATAAAAACTCTGTCCTTGGGATCACGAGTCAAGCCAAGTGACATTGCGTGATCCTTGTAATATATTTCACCTTGTC